>JAZHYW010056102.1:0-16817 GCA_037355805.1 Ixodes ricinus
GTACAGTGAGCTAGAATAGAGTAGTGGAAAAATAGCCGGCTTCCAGGTGAGGCGTTTCGTGTAAGACCTACCAGGTAGCGCTGGTGTTCAATTCCGGAGCACTCCTGCCAGCGAAGTTCGCGCCAAACGTAGCTGTTTTTGATTTAGCGGTTCATTAGTGTGGCCTATGTATGAATTTATGGGTGCTTCATTGTCTATGAATTAATGTTTAAAAACACGTGGGCAATGTAGTGAAAACCGGGGTAACCCATCTTGCATGCTGGCGCGTAGCGGTTCGCATCTGTCTTCTTTCTCTTCGTTTTCATTGCTTAGCGACAAGACTCGAACCTATGTAATCATAACGCTAAGCCCTTGACATTCACGAGAAACAAATTGCGAAAACGACCATAGACACCCACAGAAACCATCTGAGAACGTACGCGACGCCATATCCCGTGTTACAGTAGTCATGTCCTCAGTTTCGACAACAGCGCCACTCGCGGTAGTCTACACTTCTGGCTTCACCGGCCCATGGAGCGCCGCCGACGATTTTCCACTACCCCTATATTCTAGTTCACTGTAACTCAGGCATGAGGCACACGAGGCAGCAGGAAGGACTCTGAGACGCTTCGGAAAGACATCGCCAGCTGCGAAAGCTTAAAAAAACGACAGCAAAGAAGAAGAAAAAAATTACACCATCTTCCCGAGGGGAACCATGGGGTGATGCGGAGCATCGCGGATCGTTATTAACGGTGTTATTAACGGTGTTAGTAACGTTGTTAGTAACGTTGTTAACTTGGGTTCCGCCGCTCGCTTCGTACGTTTACGTTGAACTTCACGGTCCCGAACCTCAGGTTCTGCTGCTCGACGTTCTCGAACCGCCGCTGCTTCACGTTGTCGTAGTTCAGCATCCGCCGCTCGACGTTGACGAATGGACGCCGCTTCTCGTTGCCGTATAGTTCAGGGTCTGCCGCTCGCTTCAAGCGTTTGCGCTCAGCGTCGCGTGCCCTTCGCTGCGCAGCTTTGTCTTCAGTGGACGTAGCGCTGCTGTTAGTTTGTGGGGTGGTGCTGACGCTTGCTTGCGCCAGCCCACTAACTGACGGGACTGTTGCTTCCATCACACTTCATCGGAAGAACGGAGTGAAGTGGAGTCAACAGCGCTGAACTGAACGCGCGCAGCGCGCTACCGCTGCTTATATTCACACTTGAAGGAGAGGAGACTAGAGGAGGAGAGTTGCGCATGCGCGCGCGGTGTGAGTAGAAGCGAACGCACGCGAAGTGCACGCAGCTGGTAGAGAGGGAGAGCGGAGAGAGTAACGCGCAGCTGTTGGAGAGAGGGAAGGAGGAGAGTTGCGCATGCGTAGTGTGAGTGCGGACTACGACGCCGACGCCGACGCCGCGGGACATAGACCCGAGCAAGAGATGCTTCGCATCTAAAATGGTACAAAGCGAGGACGTAGATGACGCTATTGGCGACGTGCGCGACCGAAAGCGTCGCTGCGGTCGGCCTTCCACGATTGGCCGAACGCTCAACATGACATCAGATAAGGATTTATCATCGACGGAAATAAGAGGAGTGAAAGAACTTTAAGTTTGACGGTGTTGGCAGTGTTCCTTTGAGAGCGCAATGGTTTCAAGCTCCCACCATGCTATTTACAAACACCATCGAACTTGTTGTTCGCAAGGTAATGACGTCACAAAGGGGAACCATAGGAGGGCGCCACCAAAACATCTCGCTGCTAATACACCATTCCAATATTTACAGGTTCTCAGCCCAGCGTGCGATCCTCTCAGCCCAGCACGCGCAGGTTTGTCGCTTCGGAAAGCGAGCAAATCACGCGCCATACGCACGAACACCGAAAATGTATGAACCGCGGCCAAGAGCCTTTTTTTTGAAAGGTCAATGCTTCGTTTCAGCCTAAATCCAGACGCAGCCGATGCTACAAGCGCGGAGCATGTGGCATTGAACAGTGCTCGCACTGCACGAGCGCGTGCTTGGCAGGGACGCTGAAGAGTCCGGAGCTCGCCGCTTCATCCGCCACGGCCATCACACTTAAAATGAAACGGAGTACAGACAGACGTTGCGTGCCTGGAAGAGAGTCCGCTGTGCTTATCATAAAACGAAGTTCTGCGTATGATGGTTTGTTGGATATATCAAAATACAAGTGCGAGTCTTTTTGTTCGTTTCATTACCTTTGTACCTGATGCTAATAAGCATTGCTTTGCTTCCTATTCGCGTGCATCGCTGCTGCAGCTACTGGTAAAGAAGAAGAAGAAGCGCGGTGTTCCACGAACAACGGCACATAGTCAGTTCATGGCCAGCGGCGACATATTTAGCGACGTCATAACCGTGGCCGCGGTGTTCATAGCGTCGCTGCTGAGTGGCTTCACTCCTCTGGCTGCTCATGCGCACACTCCGCCGGTCACAGATGAGTGCCAACGAGGCCCCCTTGGCGTCGCTCAAGCCCCACACTCGGAGAGGGGGACAGGCCAGACGGACGCAGGGAGCCAGGCGGCCAGCATGAGGAACCCCAGCATAGCGTCCGCAACTGGAGTTGCCGCCGGAGCTTACCGCCCAGGTGATACCATGATCTTCAAAAACCGCATAAGATCGAGTTCAACTTGGTCTCAGAACTAACTGCCCTCTTCGAGGCTGCTTTTGGTATAGTATCATATCTTATCATACATTTTGTGTCAGTCTTTTTTTCTTTTGCTGCGTCATCCTTTGTAGTTCGGCCGACGCTATGAGCTAATGGGACCAACCAAGCACCGCCAAAAGCGCAGTTCACTGGGCCTCTTCTGTTTATGACTGATTCAGCGATAGAACGCACACAGAAACATGGCGAACATGATGTTGGGGACGTCACTACGCCGAGCTCGCAATTGAATGATTAGTGGGTAGACCGAAGGCTAAGCTGTCTTTGTCTCTACTGCACTCGTCGAACGCGTTTGAATGCGAAAGTCAAACGGTCGAGACGCCGGCGCGTTGGAGACAAGGAGCTGAAGCTTTAGGCCTACCCACTTATCGTTCCAATTAAGAATTCTCGGCGCTAGTCTATATACCGGGAGTCAGTAGCGGCCAGGCTCTTTGAAATCGACCGCAAAATTCGGTTTCTTAACCTATTGCGCTACGATTTTGTATGGTGTATTTTTTTTCTCTTTTTTTTTTTTGTAAAACTTGCAAAAAGCAAATTTACTTGAGGAAAAAGTAAAGAGAAGAAAAAGGCTTGACTCCTATGGAAACGCAGCGAAGCCACCGGAAACAATACGGCGCCGTTTCGCATGGGAGACAATAGATGGCGCAAGGGGTCGTGATGCCAACTGCGGTGTGTTTAGCAGACGATCTTTTCCACTCAAAAGCGGCGCGAGCTTTTCTGATATCAGTTGCCGATGCATTATTTTATCATCCTTACACACACACATTGAACGGACCAGGCACGTAGCCAGGATCTTGTTCCGGGGGGGGGGGGGGGGGGGGGGGGGGGGGGCCGCCCATGACAAAATGCCGTATGAGGGGAGGGGAGAGAGGAGGAGTCCCAGCAAAGATGGAAGATTTTGGGGGGGGGGGGGGCCAGGCGCTCATGGGCCTCCCCCCTGGATGCACGTGCCTGGAACGGACACATAATCGATTAAAAAATGATTTGTCGGGTTATTTTGACTGTTTTTTTCGTGGCACTTATGTCGTATGCTTTGCAGTTCCTTGTTGTTACCGCGCCTGTTTTTGTTTCTGCGACTGTCGCCGCCTGCGGAACCCGCGCCGCTTTTGAGTCGAAAAGATCGTCTGCTAAAGACGCCGGCTCTCGGCGCCGTATGCTCGTTCGTTGGCGAAGTTGGCGTCGCGACCACTTGCGCCATCTCTTGTCTTCCGTGCGAAACGGCGTCGTATTGTTTGAAGACCGGTGGCTTCGCTGCGTTTCCATAGGAGCTAAGCCTTTTTCTTTCTTAACTTTTTCCTCAGGTAAGTTTCCTCTTTGCAAATTTTACACACAAAAAAAAAATGCACCATCTGTGGGCAACGCTGCACAAAATCGTAGCGTGATAGGTTAAGAAACCAAATTTTGCGGTCGATTTAAAGAGCCTGGCCGTTACTTGGGACACCCGGTAGAGGATTGCAAACAAGGCATCTGATGGCCGCCATGTTCCTCGTCGCGTGAGCAAGCACGCGCCATTGCGGGCCTGCCGAAGCTTTCTTCACGCGCAAGCTGCACGTGCTTGCACGCATAGGGCGTCAGACGGGGCGCCATGCCTTGCCATTTCAAACATAAAAAAATAAAGCGCTAAACGAGGCAAAGATACATTAATAGCAATAAACAGAAGCAAGGAATATGTCCATACAAGAATAAACGAAGCAAAAAATACATCAATATAAGAATGAACAAGGCGCAAAAAATACGTGAACGAGACAAATAGGAGTACAAATATCGTCAGAAAACATTATTTAACTAAACAAAAAGGTAATTTCAGTTTTAAAATTAGCGCCGTCAGTTATTGAGACCACTGGTGCGGGAAGGCGATTCCAGTCAATGAATGTCTGCGGAAGAAAGGCAACACTGAAAAGAGAGGTGCTACATTGGGGGATGCCTTTTAGTTGGTGATTTATGCGCGATATGTAAGATGGTTTTAAAAATAACGCTCCACGAAGTGCCGGGTTATAGTGAGTAAAAATATTGTGAAATGAGCATAAATTATATATTTTTCTGCGGGAAGAGAGGCCGTTTTTAGCAGACGTGAAGTGTGAGCTCAAATGTGGCGTCCAGTGACTACCGCATGCCAAAAAATTACTTTGCGTCATGCTCAGCATCGATGCTCATTCCCACTTGCAGCGAGAACAAATACGCAGACGATATACACGCTTAGCAGTATAAGACCACAGAAGTGTAGCTAATGCGACGCCATTGCGAATTGTAATTCGTCTGTTTCTCGCGCCATCCGTGCGCGCAGATCCCAACCGCGCAAGACAGCCGAGGGCAACGACGCCCCGTCCGACGCAGCTCGCGGTGCCACGATATCCAGCAAGAAACGGCTCGCCAAGGACCGCCAATCGTGGCCCAATTCCAAGTCACCCAAGGAAGGCAAGAGCGGTTTACCCTCGAGCGAGCCCATGGATGTTCCGTAGCTTCTGTTCGCACTTCATCTACGGTGGCTAAAACGCGTCGTCTCCGGTCCAGGCAACGTAGTTTAGCTCCCACTCCTCCTAAATAACATCCCACATCTCTCCAGTGTTTTCCCCTATCCATATATGCTTCTCCAGCCAAACCCAGACAGCCCTTAGATAACAACACCCAGAGTAACTGTGTAGAGCGTATACAGTTACTCTAACGCACCCAGGTAGCAAGTCCGTCAATCTGATGAGCGCGAGTACAGACGAGCGCTGGGTCAAAAAATTCGTCCGGAACTTGTAGTTCCAGCCAAGCGCTAAGGCAGCTCTTGTGTTCAATGTGTACCCTACGGTCCGGTCCTTCTTCAGTGAAGCAGAAAAGTTCAACACTTAGGCTTTCTAGGAGGTGTTGCTCCAGCACTGCCGTTTGAGGAGGAGGATGTCAAGATGACAGTTGGTCCAGGTCTTGCGTTATCCTCTTGAGCCCTGGTCGAAGAATCAAATCTGTTGTATAAATGACATCGGGTAGCCAACCGATCTCAAGGGACATCTGATGTCTCCTCTATAGTCATAAAATTCCGAGGCCAGGACCCTGACACTGCATCTTCGCTTGTATCATCTTCGCAGTCCAAGCAGTCGGCGCCGATGCGAGGCCGGGCCTGCTCAAAGGAGCAAAGATTCAGGTGAAGAGCAGACTTCGATCCAGCGGTCGTCGGAAGAAGGACGTGGGGGCCGAGCCAAACGACGGTGGCGATGACCTCCCGAAGGCTGCTGCGTCAGCGGACATGGCCGCCGCGGAGTCGCAGCCTCACGACGGCAAGGCCCAGGACCCTCCTCTGCTCCAAGCGTCCCGGGACCAACAGCCCTCCACCCCGTCCGATCACCTTCCGGCCAATTCCTAAGAACATGTTTCAGCGTTGCCCAAGGTGTGTAGTCAGATTGGCGTAGCCCCAACTTCTGCCGTGCGCGCTCCATTTTTTTTTCTTTGTCGGAGAGAATTTACTTTATTCAGCCGCTCCCAGCCGTTTTAAAAAGGTAACGAAGGTCCAATACATGTTGTAAGATGTTTCTTTTTTTGCGTTGAAGGATTATTATTAAAACTAATATAGCGGTGGAAAGTGCTCAATTGGGATACTAACCTAAATGGTTAATATTGGTGCCCACCAGTACCCTTTCGAAGTAAATTGCAAAAAAGTGCTGAAGTCGGGTCAAACACTCCTCTACCTTAACGGAGATACCAGAACAATCGACTGAAACTTTCCATTGGCTCTGGGAAGGACTCCCAGTGAAAACTGCAGAGATTAGCCATCTCTACGATCAGAACGAACAAACAAAACAAAAAAAGCACGAAGGGGATCGAAATTGGCAGGGAAAATATAAAATAGGGTCTCCTGAAGGCCTCATGAGTGGCAGTTCAGTGCTAAGCAACTTGGCTTTTCTAGAGCCCTCAAGAGTGGCCCTAAGATGTCTGGTTCACATACTTGTGTTTAGTTGCAACGAAGTGCGCTACAACCAGTGTTTTCAACCTATTGTGACTGCTTTCGACCGACTGCACAGCCGGTCACTAAGTCGATAACCTCGCGCAATTTGTTGCTTCCAGCTGGCGCAGGCTGTGGACGCAATCCAGCAGGAACAGTCGTCCATTGCCTCGGACATGACAAAAGATGCTCCACCACGGGTCGCCTTAACCGCCCACTGACCCCGTTCCCGAGAGACAGTCCGGGATGTGATCCTCTTTGCCATATTAGTCTGTCCCTTTACTTCTCGTGTAGTTCTGCCGTCTGTTCCCTTCCTCCCAGCATATTCTGGTCTGCTGGGCGGAACGGCCGAAGGCCACGGTTCGATCCTTGACGAGTTTTAGTGGATCGTTACGATGACTCCGGTAACGGTACCCGATACTCCGCCGACGCCAATCCGCACGCGTCCGTAGCGTTATCGGAGGCCACGGAAGGATCTGCCAAAACTCTCTATTAGAAAGTTTTAGCAGACCTTTAGACAACTCTGTAACGACACCCAGTAACTGCATGCGCAAGCGTCGGCAGTGTTGGTATCGTTACTGGAACGACTTCCACAAGACCGTGCTACCGTATCGCACAGAACTTGTTCGCTGGCAGTTCACATGTTCCGGAAGAGATGAATAGATTAGTTATTTTTGGACAGCGGTCACTGTGACTATTTCCACGTGTTCTAAGATGGCGGTGCCTTTACAACGTATATACGCACCGTTTACAATGAAAAATACATCATGCGCCATGCCGAACTAAGACGGGAATTACGGCAACAAATGACGTCACAGAAGCCGGCGCGCCATGTCGGACGTCGCGATCCTGGCGATTGGTGCTAGAGGTCCTGGCGAAAAGTATGAGAACGCGAGTATCGCTGCAGTCGCGGAGTTCCAACTCCCGGCTGGTGAAGCTTCCGTGGACTCTCAAGCTGGAGAGCGACCTGCGGCAGACCGGGCGTCTGCCACATCCTCCACCACTGCTGTGACACCGCTAGGATACGCGGCCGGCGACAGTGACACTTGCATGACGTCATCCGGCGGAAATCGAGGAACCGCTTTTAGGACAGGTTCCAGCTAAGCACCATGGCTGGACTGTTGGCACACGACGGCGATGCGTGGCCACTTCATAAGACGCCAAGACGCAGCTGGACCGACAGGCGAAAAACAGCTTGGCAGCTGGCCAACTCTGCGGTAACAATCGTGCAAGCATCGCTCATTGAAGAAGAGCGAGGTATCAGGCATGGTTATGGACTTGTTTACAGTTTCTGAGTGCTATACTGCTATAAGTGGAATGTCGAGCCAGCGCCCACTCAAGAGTTTGAGATAATCTTGGGAAAAGTGGGGATTTTCGCTCTTGTTAGGTTCGAAAGTAACAAATGAAAGCTGTTTACAACTCCCTGTAACCCCGAATTAGAGCGCAGTCTGTGAGAGGAGGATGCAAACGTACTGAGGGCGGGCATCACCTCTCTCTCCTCTTACCTGTCATCCTGCCTGCTACTCCGCCACGGGGCGATTGACTCAGGGGGTCAGCATCTCGGGTGGGGTAGGGGGTCACATGACCTGGTCACGATGTTGCGCGGCGACGCCGTTCAAGCCGAAGCGGGCGCCTAAGAGCTGCACTCTAAAATGTGGGGTGCAGCGGTGCAGTACATGGCAGGGTGGGCTTCACTATGCACCTGCGCGCGCGTGCGTCCATCTACGCCGGGTTGCATAATGGCGCGATCGATGGAATATGCGCTGACGTGAGGAGCATCTCTGTCAGCTAGGCGTAGCGGGAAGGTTTCGGGAGGGGGTTGAGCTGCATAGCCCCCCTGGCTACGCCACTGCTTGATATGTGGTTTGCTTATTCCTCAAATGTTTCACAAGCAGCCGGTGGGCGCTTATTCTGACAAGGGCGTGTGCTGGGTACCTTAGGGTAGACCGAAAGATTTTTCTGCAGAATTCCAACGCCATGGTGAATGAAGGTTACTGGTGGCCACAAGCAGGATAGCATGGGACAACTTGTCACTGAACAGTGTCAATGCCCTTCTATAACCCGTGCGGACTGACCGACTGTACATAAACAACGGATCAGATTGCGCAATATTCATTTTGTCATACTGTACAATATTGGCCAGGGCCTTGGCAGGTTTCTGCCACATTGTTTCATCAGTGTGAGGACTGCTGTCGAGCTGACACCCTATGGTTACATAAGAGTTAAGGATGCACTGAAAGCTCCTCTCACACCTTCATTATCGGTTAGTCACTGTTCTTCCATAAAGCGCAAGTAGACCACTACTGAAGTGCATATCACGCTGACGCCACATATTCGTTGTGGCTACCACCTTTCCAGGTTGGCTCACTTGAGTGATTCGGTGCTTTGGCTGATGCGTTGTGGCGTTCACTTGGCAAATGCTTTACTTGTATGTGACTACACTGACACCACCAGTGTGGCCAACCTGGAGCCACCTGCGATGATCAGGTGCAGTGGCCACAAGATTGTGTTTAGCTGCGAGTGTTTGAGTTGTGGACACACGGCTGAGACACTCGTCGGCCATCTTTTCAAATGGCAGCAAAGCAAAGAGCTGTCATTCAGGAAGCCTTGATAGGGCAGTAACACAATTTCAATATATATAAGACATTTACATAACTTCAATCTTGTAGCACGCTATCTAGCCAATCTTCCAGGTCAATCGTAGGCTTCTGAACAGCTGTAAGAAAAAGATGGGGAGAAAAATAAGATAGCTCTTTTAACACTCATTAGAAAGGACAAAGAAGCATGACAACTATCCCTTGACACATTGAACTGCTGACATTAGGAAAAGGGATGCCTTAATTTTATATCAATCTGATAGACATACCTTCCCCATGGAATGACACATTCTCTCATTAATCACAGGTTCACTTTTTTACTGAGATATCTGAGGGAACTTATTGAGTGAGGGTCACATACAAAAAACTGAAAAAGTGATGCCACGGTAATTATCTCATCTGAAAACTTCGCCAATTTCCACCCTTGTAGATGCTGCTCTATTTTTGCGCTGTGGACAACTTTCCGTGGCCACTCAGTCAAAGCTATGGGCAGACGGGCACTCGAGCGCCGATCAAAGCTGTGCACAAGCACTCTCCACTTGCGAAATGCCACAGAAAGTTGTCCACAAGTAGAGTAATGCCTTTTTGTATAGTTTCATCACTCCTTAAAAACATAAGGAACCAAGAAAAGCCAGACAACATTAAGAACAAGGCTCAGTTAAGACTTTCTAATCACAGTGCAAACATATCTTGCTGATTTGTCCAAAAAGAAAGCATCATGCAGTGGCCACTGGCCTCTGCAATAGCTGATGCAACTATATCCATGCCACAAAGCTGCTTTGGCAGCCTCTGCTGCCTCAGTGGCAACACCTATTGACGCTATTCCCTCAGAAGTTGGCGCAATTTTCGTGCAATTTTTCAGAGCTTGTTATAGCCAAGTTCCCATGGAGAAAAGACATCTGACTGACTGCACTATTTGTCTACTGTGATCATGGGCTTACTCACCCTGGGCTAGAGGTTCCATTGGTACTCTTCTGGTCAACAGGCCTCATGGGCAGGTCGCCTGACTCAGCTGGTTCTTTAGGTCCATCTAGTTAATTTAGGGAGACAGAATACCAATACTTGTAACAACTAGAAAATGTTGATTAAAATTTTTGAAGAGTGTGGCTAACATATTGATGGCTCCAGTGAAACCTATATATCTGAGTGATTGCTATTACCATGAGTTACGTTGACCTAATAGCAATAACATACTATTTTCTTCGATGAAAATTGATGCAAGCTAAACATCATACGAAAAAGAAAGTTTCTTCCATGCTAATAGTAGTAATAATAGAGGTTCTTAGTGCCCCAAAACAACAATTAGTTTTTGATGCAGCAGTGCAAACATTTAGAGAGTAGAATCTTCGAGGGTAACAACTTCGTCATAAGACGAGTTGCTACTCTCGTGTGGAACATCTGATTCAACATATTAAAACAGCATCTGATTCGGGTGTCACCTAGACATCAGAGTATAACAATGCAGACACCAAGACATTATCCGAAAGAAAGCGAAATACTTAAAAATACCTAATATTCTGAGCACAAGTTGGAGCAATCACATCAGCAGAAGAAGTCTATCATTGGATCATTTTGGCATGAAAACATTCGCCAAACCTACGTAGATTAAGGTACTTTAAAAGGTAATGGTATATCTTTCAAGCTAACACAGAAAAAATACTTCCATTGAGACGAGTTTATCGTGAAGGTAACCACAAACTATACCTTGTTTTTCAATTTGTTGGTCCGGCTTGGCAGTACTTGAGAGGGAAAGGAGGAAGTCAAGGTCCTCTTCCTCTTCCTTGGGCGACTTGCCCCGTCCTTGCGTTTGCTGGCCAGAGCTCAGGGACAGGCATGCTCCGAGCGACCTTGAGAGGTCATCCTGACCTTGACCCTTGACCTTTGTTGACCTCGAAGTTGCACCGGCTGCCGTCAGCAATGTGCTCGTCAGGGAGTCGCTGACACTGCTTGCATTTTTCCAGCTGCGGATTTTGCCGCCACCGCCATATTTCTGCCGATGCGATGCGGCATCGTCATTGTACTGCTTGAGAATTTCCGGCTAGAAGGCAAGACGTGGCAGCTTGGCTTGCGAGACGTCACACACACCCCCAAAGAGACATAATAGGGCACACGTTTTTCTTTTGTGCCCTGCATAAATAAAATTCTTGGCCCTGCAAGTCTTAGCTTTCAATGGAGACAGTAAATACTAGCAGGTGGAAGAGGTACATTTTCAAAGTTTCAGCATAAATCAAACATGACTCGTTTCTGTTATGGCAGTGCTAGCCCTATTTCCCACAAAACAAACAAACAAACAAACAACATCTTGGGTGCTAGGATGTTATTCTAGACAACAATTCAAGACAGAGGGAACACATGAAGTCTTGTCTATCTTTCGCTCTGATTGTTCGGTCAGCGTAAGTGAAGGGGGCAATTTTAACAAGATCGATTCCTCCCCTGGGAAACTTCTAATATTTTTGCCCCTTGCCTAGGTGATTGTAAGTAGATGAAATCAAAGCAAGCATCCCATGTGTGGTTATGGTGACTTCCAAAGTAACCACCTGGAACCCTTAGATGTTGGATCCAGGGATCTCCATAGAGGTGCCTATTCAGTCATAATCTACACCAGGGGTGGCCAAGCCGCTTAGCTTGCAGGCCGCGTGCGGCTCTTTGCTGAAGTCAGAGTGCGGCTTGCTGGATCCCTCGTAAGGGACCCCCCCCCGCCCCCTGCCCCTTTCCGCGTTTCCCCAGGAAAGAAGAAAAGGATTTCAGAGTAAAGTACAGCTTGCAGTTGGGCAGCCTTGGCCCCCATACGTACAGTCGAACCGCTTTTCCCTCGTATGTTTCCACAGATCCTGTTTCTTTCATTGTTTGACAGAGTTTGCCAGACCGTAGGGGAAAGGCATCAAGGACAGGGACTGTCAATCCATGCATGCACTTTGGCTTGGGGTCGAGGAGATGTTCTGTCTCGCGTGTCTTTGTCACTCGCCGGTGATACTTGTCCCCTTTAGATAACGGATGTTCCCTCCATATCGTTTATTGTTGAAGGTCGCGGAAGCCCAGGTTCACTTCATTCATAGCTTCCACTAGTCACAGATGTTAGGTTCAAGTTCACAAAAGAACGGGAACATTCTCATTGTTATTTTTACCGGCTTTACGGTTGTGGCCCGAAGCTGTTTTTTATGCTTTTGGCGGGGGGGATAACTCGCCAGCAGTTAGTGAAGGCGCGTCTGGAACGCTTGCATGGAAGGGCGAAAGGTTTGCTGTACCAAGGTCGTGCTTGGATTGGAAAAGGGGACATGTGCACACGGAACAGAAAAAGGTGCTAAATGACTGTCAGCATTCTCTGCGAGGAGGAGCTGGAGTACCATCATCATTTCTTCAGCTGCCTCTACGATATTCTACCTGCTCTGTCGAGACAAGAAGTTAATTGTTGCCTACGTCTAACCACCCTTGACGAAGTTGTGACGAGGTTCTGCAGCCGTTGTCGCAATGACGTCCAACAAGAAACGCAAGTACGAAGATGAACATCGGACATTCCTTCCTGAGTGGGAGGAAGATTTTGCTTTCACAGAGAAAAGCGGTAAGCCCCTTTGCCTCATCTGTAATGCCGCAATTTCGCACCACAAGGCAAGCAATGTTCGACGGCATTATGAGACCAATCACAAAACCTTTTCTCGGGACTATCCAGCTTCATCTGAGTTGAGAAAAGCCAAACTGGCCCAGCTCAAATCGCGACTTCAGAATCAGCAGTCCTTGATGAAGGCCTTCAGCAAGGAATCTGATGTAGCAGCTGAAGCAAGCTTTGCAATCGCCTGGAACATTGCTCGTACCAAGCGAGCTTACTCGGAAGGAGAATTTGTGAAGACCAACATCTCCGACGTCGTGGCATTGTTGGATCCAAACAACATGACTCTTCAAAGGTTGGTCAACCAAGTCCCAGTTTCACGACATTCGGTCGAAAGGCGCATTTCACAGCTAAGCGCCGACGTCGTCGACAAGCTTCAGGAGGGCCTAAACAGCTGTAAAGCATTCAGCTTAGCCCTTGATGAATCTACGGATATACAAGACAGGCCACAGCTTGCAATCTTCGTTCGTCATGTTTCATCCGACGAAAGCGTGAGAGAAGAGCTTCTGGATATGGTTGCCCTCAAGGAAACCACTCGTTGTGTTGACATTAAGAATGCATTGTTAACAACGTTGAAGAGGTTCGACGTTCCTCTGCAGAAACTTGTCGCTATTGCCACTGATGGTGCGCCTGCTATGGTTGGTAAGAATGCGGGCTTGGTAGGTCTGTTCTGCGGAGCGACCCCAGCATTCCAGATTTTCTCCCAATTCATCGCATTATCTATCGTGAGCACCTGGTGGCGAAGCATTTCAGCTACGAAGACATTATAAGCTCCGTCCTTCAAGTCGTCAACTGTACATACGATCGAATGCAAAAACCCACCGGCAATTCCGCAACTTCTTCGAAGAACTGGAACTTCATGAAGCGCCCAACGACGTATCATTTTTTTTTGTGCGGTACGTTGGCTGTCAATGAGCAACGTGCTATCAAGGTTTGTGGATCTCCTGAAGCCAATTCAAGCTTTTCTGGAGGCAAAAGAGAAGCCATGTCCTGAACTTCATGACGCAGGTTGGTGTGTTGATCTCGGTTACCTCACTGACGTAGTTCAGCACCTTAAAACTCTACAACATGCCGCTGCAAGAGAAAGAAAAAATGGTATCAGAATTTGCCCAAACAGTCTTCAGCTTCCAAAACAAGCTAAGACTTTTTCAAAACGACCTGAAAACAAAGCGCCTGATCCACTTCCCGTGGCTGAAGAGCATGCTGGATGCTGAACCTGAGTTTGAACTGACCGATGCTAAGCTCAGGGAATATTTCGTAAAGCTTGAGGAACTCGAGAGGGACTTTCAGTCTCGGTTCAAAGATATGCACCAACTCAAGCCCTGCTTCGCGCTTCTGATGAATCCTTTTATGGTTGATGTGTTGAGTGTCAACTGTCCAACCATGGAAAGCTTGACAAAAGATGTAGGAGCCTCCGAACTAGAATGGCTTGAACTACAAGAAGATGAAGGGCTGAAGACGTTCCTATGGTCTCAAGAAATTGCAGTATCCTGGCGGCAGGTGCCAGAAGCAAGGTATCCCCACATCAAGCTCGCGGGCCAAAAGCTCCTCTCCATAATTGGATCAACATACTGCTGAAAGGCTCTGCTCTCAAAGACGGTGAAATCAAAACAGCGTACGACCCTTACGGACAATCCCGAATGAGCTGCTCCCGAGCGCAACGACGTCATTCGAGTCGAACTTCAAGGGGCTTGTTTCACGAATGGGGAAGCCCAACACAGACACACAATGAGCGACTCACTGCATGAGGGTAATCCACTGTGCCCGCAGCCGAGAGAAATGAAAATAAACAAACCTGCCACACACCCCTTTTTACTGTGGCTCTTCACTAAACTGGCTCTTTTTTACTGTGGCTCTTTGCAGTATGTCTGGCTGGCCACACCATGACCTACCTCCCGGAGATTAGAAGTAAAATCACTTAGGACAATAGGTAGCGAGTTGCCTTAAGAGTCCGTCGTGTTGTCAGTAATCATATTTCTCACCTTGTCCCCGAAGGTTTAGATTACGATATAACGAGTTCGACAGCACAGTTTCATCTTACAAGACCAATTGTAGTTCTTCCAACTGCAATCTGAACTTATTTACATGCTTTGCGCTGTGATACTAAGCACCATGGGGATGTCACGCATAAAGAACACGACTTCAGAATCATTAAAGTGTTGGATGAGGAGGCCAGTAGGTTGGGTGAGTTTATAGAACTGCATCCACTAAGCATCAAGAGCAGAAGAAAGGTGACCTGTGGGTGGATCCTGGTTCCAAACCAAAAAGCATATCTGATGGGACTTACAGGAAATATTTCTTCTGGCAGCTCAAGCCTCTTGTGGAGAGGGACCGTCTGCAGGGCATCTGCTGAGTGCATCATGCAGTCCCACGGAGAGAAATTCGTCGATGCGAGAAGGTGCGTCTTGCCCGATCTTGCTGTTCCTATGAATCGGAAATGGGCCTTTCGAGCCCACTGGCGCAAAACAAAGCAAGGATAGCATGCCTGCTGACACCGGAACTGAGTTAGGGAAAGTTAGACCACCTGCATTTTTCATCTGTTTTGCGTCCCCAGTTAAGGCGGCTAATGCTATACAATATTGTGATAGTTGATGAAGAAAAATGTAACACCTAAAGCAATATTTCCAAATATGGAAGAATTATCTTGCTCTGCTTGTCATTTACTAAACGATTTTTCTTATGGTACAGCCTTAGCTAAGTACAGAGCTTATTGTGGATTTCAGTTGACCAATTATAGCCTTATAGTCCGTTGCACCTCACGATGGTGGGGGGCGAGGGTAAGACGGGCCGGAGAAAGGAGGGAAGCGGACCAGACGCTGGAGGAAGAGAGGGAAAAACCTACTTTCTCTCTTTTAGTGTTCTGTCTGCTTCCTCCCTCCCCGGCCCATCTTACCTGCGCCCTACCTTCTCGGTGGAACGGTCTATAGTATATTAAAGTCTCTGGCATTTAAGCTCCTAAGCAATTCACACTTTCTCTTTTCACATTTAATTTTACTAGGTGGTTCCACAACAAACGGCTGCAGATCAAAACCTCAGAGGCTTGACCTTGCTAAAAGCATGAGCAATTTTAGGATTGTGGTTGCCAATCTACTTCATGACCCTTTTTTTCTGATCAAGGAGCGATGGCTGTCGTGGGAAGCTTGTCTAAATTGTTAGTGCCTGTTGCACACTTATAAAGTTGTTTGTTGATGCAGCCATCTCTGAAATCTGTATGCTCGCCAATACATCCATGGAACTTGTGCTTATCTCTAAAGCACCACGCACTATCTCACTATTGCAGTAGTCATATTGTGATCGGATGTGTCTAGCATTCGTATGTCCACCTTCATTGTGAATTGAAGAGTCAACTGAAGGTCTACAATCGGCACTTGTTGCAAATTCACGAGTGAGTCAGAAAGAAGTTAAAAACACCAATCGTTATAGATACGACATGCCTTTGCTCCAATTATGCCAGTGTCATCTATCCCACATATGCAAATTGTAGCGATGCAGATAAAAAGACAAAAGATAAAAGATAAAGATAAAAGCGATAAAGACAAAGGAGTGGCCACACACCTACCAAAGCATGGTTGCAGCAGAGATTAAAGGACACAATGCGGTGGGGTTTTGTCTTTCAGAAAACAATTAAATTATATTGTCACTGCTTTTAGGAATAATATCCACAACAATATCAAAATTTGTAATCCTCCACCACCGCAGAAGTAATTCAATTTTAAACAACCCAACTGCTCAGATTGCACTTGCCAAAACACAGCATTTTTGTTGGCAACAGTGGAAGCTCTGATGCTTAACATCGCGCATAAGAGGAAGCCCAAGACAGCCCGCTTGACTGCTGTCTCAGTAAAAATAACTGCTCTAAGAGAGACGAGATTTACGGCATGGAGGGAAAGCTTAATTCTTCAACGATGATCTTTGTACACACCATCAACTGTGTTGATCAAAACCGGGAATAAGTTGGCCGGCCGCACGACTCTACAAGTTGCCATGCACGATGTATGACATCATGACGCGACCAGCCATGCGCCCATACTGTGACATTTGGCGTGAAAGGCAATACCTTC
>JAZHYW010056103.1:0-86917 GCA_037355805.1 Ixodes ricinus
GTCCTAGCTTGTCGAAACCGACAACCAAACCTCCAAGAAACCGAAAACTAGAGTGACTCCTCCAAAACCGCTAAAGGACCAGTAGTTGAGCTGTCCTTAGTTTTAATGATCAATAAATATTTTTTTAGAAATTAAACTTGGTTCATTTAGTGGAACTGCCGATGACTACTGCAAAACCTTGACGCCTTTTATTTTTGTTCTGAACAAACTACAGCCTCTTGTTGTTTGTTTGAATAAAATGCGAGTTAACTGCGCTAAAAGAGGTTTTCTACGCCACCATCGTGCTTTTAGAAAAGACAATAATCATCAACCCAGTCTTCTTGTGATGTTGCTGTTGTCGTACGGAGAGGCATAGCAGGCCCAGAGGTGCCTTTTTGTGCATCACTCGAAACAGTAGCAACCCTCGTTTCAGTAAATTGTCTCATTGCCCTTATGTTTTTATGCCCCCCCCTTATGCCACTTCATATTCGTGAACTCGATGGTCTTTTTGATCAACTGACGGAACCGTTCTCAATTAAGGTGATTTCAATGCTGGCAATTTTATGTGGGACAATGACCGACTGCCCTTCTATAGCATGATCATTGAATCTTTTCACTGTCTTTAGGTTGGTGTCGTTTAAATAACAATAATCCAACCTTATTACAGTGCATCCCATATTTCTCTTACATTAGTCGACCTGACTATTGCATCACCCATAGTGTTTCTACGTTTCTCTTGAAAGTTTTAAAGAACCCTTTTAGAAGCGACCACTTTCCGGTCATTTTGGAAAGCAACATCGCAATTCCCACCATAATAAAACATGTTCGTAGGACGAAGCTAGAAAAAGGAAGACTGGGGACTTTT
The DNA here is from genome assembly GCA_037355805.1 of Ixodes ricinus. Classification (NCBI taxonomy): domain Eukaryota; kingdom Metazoa; phylum Arthropoda; class Arachnida; order Ixodida; family Ixodidae; genus Ixodes; species Ixodes ricinus. Next base: position 845 of record JAZHYW010056103.1, read on the forward strand.
CAGATTGAATGTTACACTCGATGCCTCACTCTTTGAAGCTCTATCACAGGGATTGTCACGTTGTATGTCAGAGAGCACACACTATGTGCCGCTGTAGGACCTATTCCACAGACTTCCGAAAATATTCCGACGCCATGTGGGCCGTGGTGGAACAAAGACTCTACAGTCGGCCGTAAAAAAGATTGATACACGGAAGCGATTCCCCGGCCGGCGACAAGCCCCACAAGGCGTTTTTTAAATATTATTTTAGCTTTTTAAACATTACAAACTGTCTTAGTCTTAGCATCAAGGGAAAAGACCGGATGGTCTGACCTGGCCTCGATACCAGTTCATAGAAGAACTACAAGGATACTTAGTCTCGGCAGCGAAACAAAATATCAAGAACGCTCTGATAAAATCCCATTTTTCTGCACTAACAAAAGTGTTACAACAAATAAAAAAAATTGCGAGTAACAAGTCATGGTGTAAGGCGCAAAAAACAACGGACACAAGAGAGAAACAGACAAACAGGCGTTTGTCTGTTTCTCTCTGTTTCTCTCTTGTGTCCGTTGTTTTTTGCGCCCTACACCATGATTTCCAACGTTCACCAACTAGCCCAACTACAAGTTCTTCTGCGAATAACAAGTCTTAGACACAAAATTTATATAAAACAGGAACTTCAGTTTCACTTTTATTATGTCTTTATGGTTCTATTTTTATCAAGGCTTCTTTCAGCATGAATTAAAATGTGTTTATTCAAGTACTATGTGATAAGTTTTTGAAGGTCACTATGCGTGTTTCAACAGCTCGGGATTTTATACGCCAGTGTTTGTATGGCTATGTTTTCTTTTTTAGGAAGTATCTACCTATCATGTCGAGTGTCATAATGATGCTCTGGTCAAATGCAATATAAAGGATACGTTGATTGCGGAAGTCTCGATTCCTGAAAAATAGGGATTGCAAGTTTATATGTGCACAGTTGGTAAAGATTTCATATTTATGCTGTATGGAGAGGGGGGAGGTATGCCGATCATAGTCGAGAGCTCAAGCACGCCGGGGTAGCGTTTGCAGGGTTAGTCTGATTTTAAATGCGCGGGTGACATCGGCACATAGATGCACTGCTCGTGACCCATAACGTAAAATGATTACAACAAAATAAAACCGCCGTCTCACGCGTGACACATCACCCTAAAAGTTCGACATCCGCAAAAGTAAAAAAAGCAACAAATGATAATATTTCTCGAAGCACCTTTGCGATTGTAGGTAGAAATATCCCGGCAACTCTCACTCCCCGTGTTATCGCAAATTACAGCTCCGCGTGAAGTGGGTTAACCACCCTGGCCAAAAATCACTTGTGCTAATTTTCGTTTTTACAGCCGACAGTACTCGTACATACACAAGTTCCAAGGAAACAGCCTTTTGCCTGGGATTCCTTCCGACGCTACCCAACTCCTTCGAATAAAAGTTTAAAAAAGAAATAACAAAGTTCATTGGGCCAAAAAAAGCTTTGTGGGATGCCTAGAAAGAAGTATGTCTCTTCAGTGAACCTGTTGCATCGGCCAAAATTTGTATCCCGCCGACTCCCTAAAGCCGCGTGCACACCGGCGATGCGATCTAGTTGCGCGACAACTTTCATCTCAAAAACGACCATCGCAAAATCGACTTTTTTTTCTACGCATTGGTGCGGCCCTCCATGGCGGTGGATCTATTGGCGCTCACAGGTAGTGCAGGTTCAGGTTGTGCCGCGCCCTACCGCCGATATCATGTTACCGCCAAGGCTGTACGCTGATTTGTTTGCAAGGTCACTTCGGTTGCTTCTTTTACGTCGCGTAGACGGAGACGCTATAGGTCGGCTGTTGAAACAGGCACCGCGAAGCACGTTACAGGATGGCAAACGTCGATCACTCCGGCCCATGGGCATTTTTGGGTCGGTCTTATGAAAATGTATTAGGAACTTTTCCTTCAAAACTACAGTCCACCTCTGTGCTGTGAATTTGTCTTTTTCTGACCACCCTGTAGCATATATACGCCTTTTAATAATAATGAAATTGTGAAGAACAGGTATTTGCATGCCCCATTAATGGCAAACGCGTTAGCGTCAATGTGACAATATTTCTCGCACTATAACTTAAAAGCCACACAACTATTGCATTATGTTTTTGCAGACTCTGTTCGTACATACTATAAATGTTAATTTAAGAGAGTTTAAAGTATATTAAGGATAGCCTTTTTTTAAATAATTTTCAAAATAATGCGTTTTTAGTTGAAATCCCCTGTCTGAGCAATTCTTGTAAAATTCTCCGCTAACTAGGACAGCAATATTTCATGCAAAGATGAACTGTGTGCAGGGCAACACACTGGCAAAGTTTGAAGACCTTATCGTTTACAGATACGCAAACAAATATCATTTAATCCAGAGCGTTATTGCGCAATGTGCCGTGTTTGCGAGTTTATTTTCTCAAAATAACTACCTAATACTCGGTGATTAGCACGTTTTGTCAATCCTTCCTATGCCTACTTTTTCAGTGAATATTTCTAGACCCGTAGCCAGAACAGTTTTCTGGGGAAGCCGCCCGAAATTTCAACATCGCGCCATACTGCAAAGCGCACACGTGACTGAGAGTGTGCTTACAATGTTTTTTTTTTTTTTCGCACAGACAACAGATTTTTTTTTTTTAAACAAGTATTGGTTTTAAACTTCTGGCCATAAAACCAGCAAAAAAAATTTTTTTCGTCAAAATAAAACTCGTCACCGGACATGGTTGTTCGATCATATCTGAAAACGCCCACTAAATAAAACATAGAGCTTGTGGATTTATGAGACCAAAACATAAAGGACAGCTTTGAGTTGTTGCATATAAAGGGTAAGGCGGATGACAGATTCATGAGTGCATAGTCACAGGTTCTATCAGAAAAGGAATTCAGATTCATTCCGAGTTAGTTATAATGTAGCGTGTATATTATATGTTCGTTATTTTTCAAATATTAATAAGGTGTCAGGAGCGGTCCATATGTTGATTCGTACTTTGTGCCTTTTTTATAGCGCTTTTACGAAGCAATTTTGTTTATTATTATCTCAGCACAATTGCAGTACCCAGGGTTATGTCGACAAGGCTCTTCTTGTGCTCAGTGATTGTTAAAGGGCAAACCGAAGTAGTAAGTTGGAGTAAATTTGTAGATATTGTATCAAATTATATTTCTTGGACCTACATGCGGTGCTTGAAGAAAGGTATGGCTCTTTTGTCTGAAACATTTTATTTCGGTTGAGTTGTGAAAACATATCTTAAGCCGAATGATTTATCCGTTCCCAAATTTTCGACTTCTCTGATTATATAGAAATGTTCAGGAAACTCTCGGGAACTTTATGCACTCGAATGTGATGGTGTCTGTTTCTGTATAGCAAATCTATTTTCTCTTCTGCTTTCAGTTTGGTGCTTCCTAATCTTCTTAGCAATAGCTGATTATTTAATGGCCAGAGAGAGTTGTACAAGCTATCAATATTTTACAAAAACTTCTTTGACCCCTACTTAAAAACTTTGGAGACGATTGACCTTCCCTTAATAGTGGAACGCGATAGTGTTAACGGGCCCCGTCCGCAAAGTCTTCTCATAGAAAACCGCGTTCGTTCCCAAACCATGCATGGGTGTGTGCGTGATCTAGTCGGCAGCGTCACGCGTCACGTGACGACACATGACTTCACATGAGATGTCAAGTCAGGAGTCACGTGACGTCACACGTGGCTGCGACGTCACGACCTTATCGAGCCGCTAAAGTTTTCTGGAAAATTGTTCGCCAAATGTACCGTCAATATGTTCTGCTCATCTTGGCTGGTAACGTTCACGCAAATTTCAGCGGAACATTTTCCTCTATATTAAGCGAAAATATTTCCCGCAAAGTTAGCGCGTGTATAGAGCCATGACGGCAAAGCCACGAGTGACCTCCAACTCTTGACGTCACATCTGGCTGCGCTCGCTGCATCGTAAATTGTTTTGGTCCCAGCGACGCCGGACTGTCCGCGACACCCGCTCCTAAATGCGAGTTGCTTTAAAAAATGTATTTGGCGTACATCAAGATTTCTTAAATGTTTTGACGTACCCTTCAAATGTCTGAGAGGTTTCAGACGTTCGTTAAAGTTTTCTGACGGGCTTGACGTACCCTTTAGTAATTCGTAAAGGTTGTAAGAGACATGTCAGTTTTCAAGATGATGTTGGGCCTGTCGCAATCATTCTTGTAAAATGTGTTATTCTAGCACAGGCTTATACGCCCTTAGAAGTCAACATATAAATGTCGTCTGAACTTAAATCCCACAACGCACCTAGCGTGGCTTAGCTCGTAACATTTAACAAGTGCAGTAAAAAAATCGGACCACAAACAAGAGGAAGAAGAAATATAAGAAATAAAGCCACACAACAACATTTGATTGCCTTTCGAAACTATTACGATTGTTTATTTCGAATCCTTTTCTTTCTTTAATAACTGATAGCAAATAACTAAAAAGAAGGCATCAAAGCCATTTTTCGTCTATTTGTATGATGTCCGAGTCGCCTATAGTTTTTCTAAATATATAATTGCATTGCGTTGTGTCACAGCAGAGAAAAGTAAATATTTGGAGAGACCTCGCTTGCGAAATTTCGTCGAATAAATTAAACGTTTTATTAGCACCCAAAATATCTACGGTGTGTTTGTGTCTCATTACTCATTTCCCAGCACATCTTTGTTAATTCTTAACCAGGAGAGATAAAAAGATTACGTAGAAATAGAGGGAGCAGAGCGCACTCTTCCAGACTCCGGGCTTGAGCATCTCTCGAAGTACTTTCAGTGTTGCACGGTTAATTGCCTCCACCTCAGCTGATATGTAATATTGCGCTACTAGCTGAAGCTGATATGTAATATTGGGACACTAGCTGCAAGTCTGGCATTGTGGTGTGTCTTCTTCAAAGCTAAAGTTGTGTTTAGGCTGGTCGGTCATGATGGTTCGAACCTGCGGCGTGCGGAATACAGGGTAGTTTTCTCCATATTGTGTAAGATGGGCGGCGTAGTAAATGTTTTCTTGCTTAGACCTCCTTGAGCGTATTGTATATTTGTATATTTTTTCATATTGTATTAATGAATGTAGACGTTATAGGATCGGGGTCCACAGCGTAGTGCTTTAAAACGTTTAACGCTTAATACGCACACTAAGAATTGCTCTTTTTATTCATACTTGTATGAAAAGGGTACTTAGTAATTTCTAACCAGTTCCTTCTTCGTGCCCGACATTTCGAAGTGTTTCGGCCCTGTTAACGGGTGATTGTATATGGGGCCGAAAGGTTGCAATTTCTCGTTTTCATCTTCTTTATATCAGTATTGTTTCCTTCTTTCTTTTTTTGTTTGTGCTGGCGTATCCTAGCATGTGTATACCAGCTGATCGGTAGCGTTCCGGTGGATCATTTCAGGTTGTTTGCGCGCGTTTCGCATGTGCCAAGATTCTAGGAAGAGTCATTTCCTCCAGTTTATATTCTCTGGTCGAGAATGGAACTGCCGCTGAAGGCAATGACGTAGCCGGTGTTCTCAGGATGTTCCGCCAGCGCATTCGCGAAGAAATACATCCAGAGGCAACGGGCTGGGAAAACATGCTTAAAAGACCGGCCACGTCATCGCCTTCGGCAGCATTTCTATCCTCGAGAGAGAAAGCAACTGGAGGCAACAGATCTGTCTAGAATCCTGGCACATACAAAATACTCGCAACAACCTGAGCCGATCCACTGGAACACTGACTAGCAGCTAGATACACGGGCGACGATGCGCCACGAACACACAAAAAAGAAAACAATACTGTCATGAAGAAAGATAGCAACAACAAATTACAACATTTGGGTCCACATACAGTCACCCGTGAAACAAGGAGCGGAGCCGGTTTCAAAACGTCGGGCTGGAAGAAGAAATTGGTTAGGGTCTACTGGGTACCCATTTCATATTGCTTACCTAACCAGGTAGAGTTTAGTCGAAATGTTTACATTTATTCATACGTGTGATTTATAACAACAAAAAACTCGAGAAGCATAACTCACAAAACATGATACGGTATCGAGCGGGGCGCTCGATACTGTATCATTGTTTTGTAAGTTATGCCTCTCGGTTTTATATTATAAAACAGAATTATGAATAAATGTAAACTTTTCGACGGAACTGTACGTGGTTAGGTAAGCCATCTGAAAGGGTTACTTAGTAGACTCTGACCGTAAAGTACTCGAATGTAAAATGCGATGTCAGTAGATGCCGAGCTGATTTCAGTCAGTGGACCATGTGCTGATCCACAAAGCGACAGTTAGTAACAAAAGTGCAACATTGTTGGCAAACACCCTATGTGCCTTAATAGTCTGCTTGGAGATGATAATGGTCTAAATAAACAAGCAATTTTATCTTTAATTTAATATTTGCTAAAATAATTTTATATATTAACTACGTGAAGACAGTAGGAGGAGATTCTCAAGAAATATGGCAAAAATACAACTTATCACCATGTGAAACTTGAGTGACAGATTGTCTCGTGCGTTCTTATGAGCACCTTGTGAACAAACGCTTATAAGATACTTGTAAACAAACCTTTTCTTCACTTACGATCTATGTATCGTGACGTTCCTAGTTGACTATTAATTTTAGCAGCGAAACATAAAATGAAGCATTGACGGCACTGGGGATAAATGAAGAGACTACACGGAATGGCGCACAAGGCAGAAAGAAAGTTCTTAAGTTAGGGCAAATTGTTTCTCATGCTCGGCATGAAAATTTACGCGTTCCATTATTACTTGTGTGCCGGCATTCCACAAAATATATTGCATTTTAAAGTTTGCTTTCACACCTACAATTTCAATTTTAATTTACCTATGTATTGTATCTACTTAAATGCCTCGTCGATGCAGGGAGACCGATGCCACCATTATCGACTTGTGTCGACGACGGGCTACCGCCTTCTGTATTGTTTGTATATGTGAGCAGACGAGAGACACAGAAAGCTTTGACCCGCCGTCAGCGTTCGAAGACTCGGAAAGCAGACGGCGGAAGTCTGCCTTGGTCGGCAGTCATTTGGGCTAGAGTAGAGATAAATTAAGACGTCATGTTTTAATAAATGACTTGAAGCAAAACCAGACGCGTGTCAGTTAATATTACATTGTTCAGATGTAGAGCCGCCGAAGACCATGGACGTTCCGCTTCTATGCTGTGTTTAAGAAAATTATTCACCCGTAAGATTATTGCTTCAACAAAAAAATTCGTATTGAAAACTCAGCTTATTAAAAATATTTACTCTATTCAAAGTACGTCTGACTTGTGCTGCGCCTCAAATATTGCATGCATCATTCTCGCCGCGTCACAAACTCTAGGCTACATAAAAAGTTGGCTTACATACTTCTGTTCCGATTCTTATTTAGACTATGAACTTTTAGTCCCAATAAAAGATAAATATGTTGCTACCATCGGTCTGGAAACCTATTTTTTGAGCGCCATGAGTTGGAAGCAATAAAATCACGCACCTTTTATATTACCAGATACCTTTAAAAATTATCGGCCTATATGCTTCATTAATGAATTGAAAATAAATGGGCAACTTACTTCCAACAAATAAATAGGAGCAGTATGACTCTTTCACGCACAGACACAACACTTGCAGCATGAACATGTGCTTCTGCAAAGCCACCACCGGTATTTATTTCGTAGCCGTTCGAGAACCACTTTAAAATATGTAGTTACAATGTCGGTTGCAGTGCCGTTTCCGTAAGATTACGGTAAGTTCTGAAAGTTTGGCATCTGGTTCCGAACGATAGTGTGACGTTTGGGAGCAGAATGAGCGTTCAGCGATGTGTATGTTATAATTAAGTTAAAAAACATGTATATATCTGTTTTTTGTTTTTTTGTTTTGTTTTTTGGGGGGAGGGGTGCGGGGAGAAGTTGCCTATATCAGTTCAGGTATTCATAATACTTGGCATACTTAGTACTTTAACAAGGTGTTTCAAAACACTCCATTACAAGTATCCAGGGAATGCATGATAATGTCTTAGTCATCGTGTCAACATGCATTGTTTTCTATTTCATTCCGTGAATTCGAAAAAAAAATACAGCACGTGAGAGGTCCAATTTTCATTCCACATTTTTAGGTGGAGGTTAAGTTTGTCCCCTTCTTGCACAGGAGTTGCGGCGATGCCAGAACGCGAAGCACTTACTGGCTTATTGAAAACAAAATAGCAGGTAGACCTCAAGGCATTGAGCAATTTGGTCTAACCACTTTACTTCCAATCAAAGCCAATCACAACTTGGCATCCTTCTGACGTCACCGCAAGCCCTCCGCGACAAGCAGACGACAACCTCTTCGCATACGTAGTTATAACTGGCGATCACAGCTATGTACGCCATTGCTGAGCGCGTGCTGACGGCGAGCTTCCAAAGTTATTCTGCAATGTGCAGTCTACTCTAACGAGACTGCGGGGTCTTAGAAGCTTATTTTTCTCAGCCCTTTCTGATAACGCGATGTAAACAGCGCGCTCTAATCAGGCGTCTAGCGAATTACCCTATATTACGCTTTAAAAGTAAAGTGCAGCTGAGGCTACGACCTACTATGGCCAATTAAACAGCGCTAAAAACAAATCACAATGACATTCGTAAACTTTTGCATGTATGCTCTTATCGGCTAGCCTAATCAAGCGTATAGTATGCATGCGCTCCACCTCTGTTCTTTTAACCTATGGATTTTGTAGTGGCTTTCAAGCCTCCGCCTTCCACCGCTCTCTCACTGCGAATAAAAGCTATAGAGCCGAGAAAGTGCTAAAACAGATTTAATAAAAAAAACATTTGGGCTATTCTAGTTGTTTCCGAAAATATATAACGAAAAGCTGGAATATGCTACCCAATCAGCACACCACTGTTGTATCACCATCGGCAGATCAACGGCATAAATAGCCTTCATTATTAGTATAACGTTGGTTTTCCCGAAAGCGCAATCCGGTGAGCATTAGGCATTCGCGAATGCCAATGTTGTACCACGATTGAACGAATATTTAAACCAACAACGGACCATCATTCAGGTCATCGTCTGCCATCGTCATGCCATCATTCATGACACCAATTAACCAATACCTAAGCCATCACTGGCAATAGTTTCTTATAGGTCTAACAACCAGTATTGGCATTACAGTTTAATTATCGGCTCATCCAATATTGGGTTCCAAACTTATACTCTGGCTATTTCAGTTTCGTCATCTGATTTTCACTATGTGCTGTATTATTTTCGGCGGCCATTTTAGTGGGCATTTTGCCGAGCAGGCACTTTTCATCGAGGTGTATTTATAGGGTTCAGTAGAACCCGATAAATATATCTGAACAGAAAGCTGCAGTGGTGAAGCCACATTCACAGTAAGAAAATATGAGTCAATATTACGTGCAGGTAAATACAAAAGCATGTAATGCAAATTGTACTGTCAATACATTTTATTCAAAATGTCTGATGGACTAAAATTAAAAAAAACAAATATGAGCACCAGGTTCCATGGCTGCAAACAGTGAACCGGACAGAAACTTGATGGGTTCTCATGCTGGGTACTGAGCACAGAGTTCTGAAAGAGACGAACACGGGGCCTGAATTTAGGTGAAGAGTTTCGGAGGCCACATCTCTACCAGTTCCCACTAGGCCTTCCTCATGGCACTAGTACTTTAAAATATTACTTTACCTTTTTATATTTAGTCCCTACCAGTTCTCTCTTACGCTTGTCAATACTGAATATCTAAATAAAATATGGCTTCATAGCTCTTTATTTAACTAAATGATTAATCGGTTCAATCGCTCTCAAAGCATAAAATATCAGCAAGGGCTACCGAATTTGTTTTACATTTGCTTTTTTCACAATGAAGCTATCCTGTCCAGCGAAATATTTTTTCGTTATGTTGTAGAAAATAAACTTCAGTATTATAAGAAACAAGAGTTCTGCATTATGAAATAAATGGAGGGGCAGGTAAGACACCTCGGCCGGCTTGCTCTACCATGTTTCAGCTTAAGTCCAGACGCGGCCGACGCTACAAGCACGAGCATGTGGCGCTAGAAGAGTGCTTGAACTGCACGAGCACGTGTACTTGGCAGGGACGCTGAAAGACCAGAGCTCGCACTTGTAGCATTGTCTTCGTCTCGACTTAACCTGAAACGAAGTACAGAATCAGCGTCTCAGCTCAAATTTTTTGAAAGAATGAGCACTGCTGAAGCCACCGCAGAGGGGAGTGGAACGTGAAGCCGAGTCTCAAGTGCTCATATTCCCCTGGCAGGCTTTACTTCACAGTCTAAGCTAAAATGCTGATTCTAGCAAGCCCACCCTGCGCCTGCTTCCTACAATCAGCGCCTGAGCCAACATTACTATAACACTCAGTTGGGAAACTCACCGTTGAAACCTAGGCCGCTGGCGTCCAACGAGACCGAGCTAAGTACGATAACAGCGCCACCCGTTAGCGACGTGTTGAAACATGAATGTTGCCTTATATGGCTTCTGCTGGAGTCACTAAATGTTCCCAGAGTACCGAAACTTCCAGGCTCAAGGTGCCAAGATGGCGGCTCAATCGTGTTTCTTTAGTGTGGTCACCTTCAGCTTTCAGAAAGCTTGTGTTTGCATAAAAGCAAACGTAAAAAATTCGTTTTGTAGGCACGTTTTTCGGAGATATGTACAAAATCACGTGTGCGTGATGTTTTCTCAAATATTTATTATACAAGGTGATGCAGCACAATTAATTTGGTTTCTATACAACCATGCCTCACCAGTGATTTCAGGTAGCGCGTCCCGATATGGGCGCGTCCTAACTTCGGCAGTAATTCGCGGCGCGTCTGCTTCGGAGTCGGGAGTTGAAATTCCTGAAACCCATTCCACCGTATAAGTTTCGGTGCCAAAATGGCCGACTAAAGCGAAAAAGAGGACAGTCACAGCGGAGGCTATCATATGCTATACTTTAGAAGCAATACAAGCAGCCGTGCCGCTCCTCGAGTGGCCACTGCGGAAAAATTGGCTGCATTGCCATCGCCATCGCCAAACAAAACAAAACAAAAGACTAAAAGAGGAAGACAAAATATGCTGAGAATAGTTTTACGAAATACATTAAATTTATTCAACAAGCTTTTAATAGCTACCTCATCATTTTCCCTCAAATACTTTAACGAAATAATGGATGTTGCGCACTGAAGCTGTAAATAGCTCACAGAAATATTAAGCTTGATATGTAGCAAGAATTTTTTTATGTGTGTGCAAACGGACATTTACATTCACTTTCGTGATTTACCAGCTCTTGCGAAATAAAAAAAAAAGGCAGGGCGTTGGAGATTGCGCCTGCGGCAGCCAATCAATTTCCGGTCTTCTGTCGTGTGACCCCACTTTCTGCGTGCAGTTTGCACGGAGAGCGTGATCACGTGGTCACCTTTTCTGTTTCACCTTCAGTCCGAGCCCAGCAGGCGATACGAGCCATCCCAGGCAATCCAGCACTGGCAAAAGTGCCATGTGATCTCGATCTCCGCGTGCTTCTCCCAACTCTCCGCCCCACCATATGGTCACGTGACACGCTCTCGGCGCTGGATTGGCTGGGATCGATCGCAACGTCCACCGCACCCAGAGTGGAGTTGAGACAGAGCTTTTCCTGGTCAGCGTGTGCGTAAATCGGTCGAGGGGCACTCATTTTGACAGCCCAGGTCAAATTTGAAAGGATGCGACTTATCTTTACGCGGCACATTTCCTCTGCGTCCGCGCTCCCCAAGATGTCCCCCTCCTTTTCCCTCTCCCCTCCCGTCACTGTCCGAGAGAGGAGGAAACTTTAGTCATTCTGCAGGGGTGGTAATGACCAAAACGCACATCGGCCTTTAAGAGTGCAACGCGATAGCGTCATGGGGCTCCGTTCGCAAAGTCTGCTCATATAAACCCACGCTCGTTCCCGATCCATGCAAGCATGTGTGCGTGGCCTAGTTTGTAGTGTCACGTCTAATCTGACGTCAACCGTTAACTCGCATGTGACGCCGTGTCACGTACAACGTGTGACGTCACAGCAGCCAGGTGGCGTCATATGGCTATCATTTAGCGTAACATTTTCCGCTCAATTCAACCAAAACTTTTTCTCTAAATTTGGCGAAAAATTGTCACTCCAAATTTAGCGTCTCGATATGATCATGACGTCACAGCCACGTTTGACATCACATTTTCGCGAAAAATTTTGCGGTAAATGTTTTCTTCAAATTCAGCGGGTCGCATAGGGTCATGCCATTACAGCCACGTGTGAAGTCACACGTGCATTTCATACGTAACCTCACACGCCGTACCGACAGGTTCTTATTGACCAATCAGGATTTTTGGTTCCACCGACGTTGGCGCCAACGCCGTATTTTCTGCGACACGAGCTCCTTGACGCTGTTGCCTTACTATGACGAAAAAGTCGTAAACATAGAGAGCAATGGTGGTTTAAAAAACACGGTTGGGCGTTTCGCGATACAAATATATCGTAATAGTATTCTAGAAATGCATTTTATATTGATATTCCGGTATAGAGATACAATGTTTTCACTGTATTCTGTATTTATGCATCGAAATACATTTGGGCGTCTTCGGGGATTCGCAATACTAACAGTGGCAGATGTGTCTCGTTAGAATCTTCAAAAAGGCGTTGACTTAATTCGGAATAAAAAACGTGAACGATGAAATTCTACAGTGAGGTCTCGTTCGTTGGGTACCAAATATCACACAATTTATGTCCATTATGTGTTTTGTTTGACTTCTAATACACGTTGCTGCTGCACCCACCAGTCTTATAGAGTATCAGGACATCTGACATCGCTTCTTGGCAAAATGTATCTGTCTGTATTTCCGCAACATATATTCTTGTATTTGATATTTGAAATATATTTTTTGTTGAAAAGTATTTCTGATACGTATCGTGATACCTTTTTATTAACACATTTACGTGACCGTATTTGAAGTGTACTTGCAATGTATCCCACTATTATTAAGTCCAATTAATTTTATGGAAGTTTTGCCCAACAATGGTGGTAAGCGAAGAAAAATTACGTGGGCGATACTACTTCCGAAAGTAATTAAAGTGCTGCTGTGAACACTACGTATAACAGTTATAAAATTCTTTAAAAAGTAAGCCAGGCAGACTTCTATGTTTGTAAAAGAACTGCAGAGGCATTGTTAGAGTCTTGAAGCGTTTGAAAGTCACGGAACCTATTTGGGAACATCTGGCCCAGCGCGTCCTCTGGTTGAATATAGCAACATTTTTTGTGATTTAAGTGTGAATTTAGCGTTCATGACAATCTATTTTTCGTCACAATTAGGAAAAGATAAATGCGGATAGATTTACTTGAACTTCTTTAATACACAAAAACACCAGCCACTAAATAGTGTTGGCAAATGTGCAGATGGTAAAATAGTAGTAAAACAGATCCATGGCCAAACAATCCACACTAAGTTTTCAGCGACAGATGTTTAATTATTTGAGACCTTGGAAAATATGAAGGTATATGTATACTTAGTCAGTTTATATTACACCGTATAAAAATATCCGCCGGGGTAGATGATTGCTACAGGGTGTTACTTAACACGTTTCAATTTATGTTCCTCGAAGAAAGCAAAAAAAAAATGAAAGGCTTGTTCCTTTCTTAATGAGAACAAAGGCGGAATGAGAACAAAAGCATTGCGTCGCGTTGACGCTGCTCCATCTATACGGCACCACATGGTACAACTGATTGATAGGTTCTGCTAGACTGACACCCTAAGACAGACACCAGAAATTCGAGCTTTTGCGGTACGGTATGGGAGTAGCAGCTTAAACCAAACTATTGCGGCACTTTTCTCGCGTTGCATAAGAAATGCTAGGTTATTACATTATTGCATATTGTTCAAAAAGCGTACACTCATTACCTGCGAGTAGGATAAAAAGCATGCAGACGTGTTTGTGAAAAATGTGAATGCACGCTCTTCATCGGCGTATATGTACATTATATTTTTACGACTGAGTAGCAGTCGAAAGCTTGCGGAAATTTGTTATGCAATCACAATATTAATGTAGACAAGAGAAACTTCTAACATGACACCATTATAAAAGCTCACTTGGTCTTTCGATGTCTCATAAGACATTGTCGCTTATTTAATCATCACTCTCAAACACAGAGTTGTCCGGTTTTTGGACTTATCTGACTTGATAGAACGGTCTGTCAACATCATAGCTTTCCCAAAACAAAATTGTGTCACTAGTATCTGCAGCTCCTGTCGAAGCAAAGTTGCTCGTCTTTTTGCTTTGTTACGCTAGTCGATTTGAAAAGGGAATAAACATATATGACAACTGGCACTAAATAAAAACGATTTTGTGGAACTCTGTCTGTCACAGCAGTTCAATAAAATCAATAGGCTCTACCGCATTTTTGAGGTCTCGAGGTAGCATACACCTTGCAAACTCTTTGTTTCATAAGAAACATTCATGGAGCGGCGTAGTTAAGAACGTGGCGATATTCATATTCTACATTTGGTTAAACATGAGGTTTAATCAGATTTAAAACAAAATATTTCGTGTGCAAACGTTGTGAAACATCGGGTTTTGCCCGCAAATGAAGGACCATAATATTATGCCACCTATATGTGTAATAAAAACAGTTAAGAGTATTAAGATAAACATTTTTTTAGTTCAGTTTGTTTAACTGATAGTTTTCGTGTCTTTTTTTATATAAACCGCTCTTTCTAAACACCAGTGGGTCTTGCCATCAGGAGCTGAAAAAGAATCAGTACCAGGCATTTCTAGAATGGATGTCATGACCGTCTACGTATTATATTAATATCTCTTCACTCTGACAATACATTGGATAAGCGTACAATTTACAATTCTCACGTGATTTATTAATTTCTCACCTCTAGTGAGGCGCTCAATGCTGTAGCATTTTTGCTAGTATTCTACTTAACAGAGGTTTGAAATAGTATTAGTTTGAATAAAAAGGTAATTTCTTAGTGTGTGTAATACAGGATTAACATACGCCTACACTTGGGTGACTACCTTCCTACTAGCGAAATCCGGGACACGCGGGGCAGGGGGGGGGGGTGGTTAGAGCAAATGTATTAACACGAACACCACGAACCGAGGCTCTCTTAACACATTTATTACCCTGTGTTGTTTATACACCTACAAATTGTATAGCAGCACTGAAGTTCAAATAATTTTCACTCCCAGTGACATATTTTTAATGCTAAATATGTTATTAAATGTGTCGAAGCTGAAAACATGAAAATCGATTGCAGCAGAACTTAATGCATAAAATATAAGTGAGAAACCGTAAATCTTTTATAGTTTATTTTTTCCTGTCAACACTTACTTTATCAACATGGTCCTGCACAAAATTTTAAGATTATGTTCTTTTCAACCTTTGTGAGTTGCAGGCTTTTTGCTTTATGTGACTGGCTTCACTAAAAAAATACCACAGCAATCCTATTGAATTGAAGAAGCGATTGGAACATAATTATAATGATTTGAATTTAAACTTTTGGCGAACAATTTTTTCTTACAGCATTTTGCCACCAAGGGAAAAGGCACAACGGCGCATGCGCGTCGTATCTCCTGCAAGAACGACGGTTGCTTCCCACAATGCTTGGGTCAAAAATTACGTACTATTGCGATTCACACGATTACCAGCAACCTTCCTGCTTTCCCGTGCCCCGTTGTTCGGCAGCACCATGAGTTGCAGAGTGAATTTTATGACAGTGGAAAATGCTGGACATTTTGAAGATTCGGAATTCCTAGTGAGACGCGGTATATGAACCCTCGATGCAAGACAGCCCCCTAGTCGCGGGACGGGTGGTCACCCTAGTCTACACTACAAAATATTGTGTCTTTTACACCTGCTGAACTTGGAATTTTTGTATGCCTTACAAGAGGGCATAAATTTACTGTCAAGCAAAAATGAACGATAAGCTGGTATAGATCATATGCCATTTCATGGCCTTTATGCTTCCGTTTGATAGAGCTTAATACGAATTCCAGAATATCTCCTGTTTAGAGCACTACATTAAAGATGCACATTTGTGAACTTCAAAAATACGTTTACAAACACATTATCGTAAACCGATTCAAGTATAGGTTTCTCGTGAAAAAAAAATCCTATGGATCAACATTGAACTTGTTTTAATAAAAATAAAAGAGGGATTCACACAATATATTACAGATTTTAAAATTAATAAAAGAAACGGGCTGTGCTCATTTCAAACTGACAATGTAAAATAAACTTCCATTCAGTGAGTTATGTTGCTTTCTCTAACTTCGCGACCGAACCCCACCAATCGGGGGTCTCAGCAGAATTCTAACTCAATAGAATAACATCCATTGAATATATCTAGATCTACTCATACGATCCACTACCTTGGGAGAGGATCCACTTCTTAACTTGTGTTAAGTTCAATATAATTTATCATATTATGTTTTATATTAAATTTGTAGTGATGAGCAACATCGGAGACATATCCAAAGTTCATAAGGAAAGGCCAGGGACCCAGTGGTATCAGTGACTTCTCAGTATTAAACAAACCAAAAATCGAAAGTTTGTTATGAGTGGTGTTGAAAACATCAGATATGAGTGAAAATCCTATGGAAGTAGAAACCAATTCATCCAATGATGTTCTAAAGACTTTTCAGAATTTCGAATAATCAGCAACCCACTGAAAGTCTATGGAAGATAGCATCCTATATACAAAGTCGTGTATCAGTAACTTTCGAATTCAGATCTTGACAGGAACATGACACAAAATGGCAAGCAGAGACAGTTCCGAATTTGCAGCATCATTATTCAACACTACACCTCCATTTGTTGAGAAAAAGGGGAAGGTTGTAGTAGAGTAGAGGGAAAAGGTTGAAGAGTGAGGACGGGTGAGAGATTTGGTGATTCTTGTGCGAGGGGATATACCCAGGGCCAACCGGTTCATGGATGTCACAGTTCGGGAAAGTCACCTACGATCTTTGAGCTGAGAAAGTTAATCTTGTATCGAGATAGACCTACAAAAAAGACACTTTTGTAGTAACTACGGCAGTGCATTGCAAAAGCCTCAATAATTTAACATGCTTGTCTCGACTTCCGTCCCAAGAACTTGGTCGTCGACCGGAAGTTCGCGGAGGAATACCCGTATGCGGAAAGCAAGTTGTCTTCTTCTTTCCCAGGAGTTCCGGTGACGTCAGAACTTCGCCGGGCTCTGAATGGCTTTGACTGAAAAGATCGTGGGTAGACCTCAATGCTAGACGCCTTGAAGTCTACCCTCTATTTTTACAAACAGCCAATAAGAGCTCGGTATCCTGACACCATTGAAACCCCTGCTCGAGAAGCAGACGAACTTGCGCTCTGCATTCCCAAGGATGCTTCAAAATTGGTTGGTAACTTTGCACCGCGGTATCGTCTCTGTTGTTATTTACCTCATTGTCGTGTTCTTGTAGACGGTCGTTGAGGCAGGATTCCGTTTGTCCTCTATACATATACACCCCGATATGCAGGAGCATTAAAAGCACATTTCAGGTTTATTGGAAGTGGGATCCAGATTTTCGCAGTGTGATAAATTGACCGCCAACATCCATCACCGTTGGTGCTCGCCTTGTTCACGTGTTGCGTATCACAGCAAAGGTTAACATTGACGCGTTAAATATAGCGGTTGAATAAAACAAACATTTTCGAAGGGGTAGAACGATATTTAATTTTTCGGTGAAATCACTCTTTCTGCTCGCAGAAGTTTTCCAATATATATTTTCACTCTGCATATGGAGTGTGTTTAGTTTGCTGCTTTTAGTAAAGAAATAGTTCGACGCAAGTTCCTTTTAATTTCATGAAGTCTTCTTATCTTGACTACATAATAAAACACCACTTCGTATTTTACAGGAAGAAAATACAGCCAGCTTTTGTTTGAGCTTGTCTTGCATAGAGTATTTCGGTATTCCTGGCATTGCTATCGCATTTTAGTGATACTTTTTTGGTTAAGATGCTTATCAAAATAAAAAATACATAAAATTATTTAAGAATCTTAAATGTTTAATGGCATTTACCTCTGAAGTTTTATAATGTATAAACTATTATTTAGGTATGATTTTTTAAAATTATTTTGAAGACATAAAGTTGTCGTTTTACGGAGGAAGACATAAAACTTTTCAAATTCCACGATATATTAACCAGAGACACAAAATTGGTGTACATGTTTCGTGTCGTGTATTCACGTGATATCAAACTATCTCCTATATCTAGTAGGGGAAGTGAGTGGAGTATAGGTCAGGTGATGTCAGTTCACGTGACATCTAGTATCCCGCTACATATTTGGTGTAAACTGAATTGCTCTATATACCACGTAGGTCACATGACATACATTTTTTTAATTGAGCGGGCAATCTGAATTTGTGCATAGGTCACGTGACGTCAGGTTACGTGAGTTTATATATCACGCTAAATTTAGCGATGATACTGAATTGTTGTTTATTTCACGTGGCGTCAGGCCATGTGACAAGAATTGACGTCACGTAACCTGACCCCAACTCCGTTTCCCCGCTAAATTTGGCAGGAAACACGCGGTCGGACGGAGGGCAGGACGGAATTATTTGGTCATGGGCGTAGCGTTAAATGCATTGCAAGCTTTAATACAATACTGGAAGAGTGTATTGCATGGGTATAATGTTTAAGTAAAAGCGAACACGCTTCCAGTGAAAAATATTTAATTCCGGCTGTTTAACATGCATTCCTATTACATTTTTAGTAGCTTGAACTTTAGCAAATTCAATGTATGGTTTCGTAAGAAGTGTCTCTTAATGTGGTCTAACTTAGGTCAACCACAATTGATTATTAGCAGCATTTTCATAATTTTGAGACAGATCCTGACATGTGCAGGTGCATACTTAACTATAGCGCGTGGACAACTAGAGTGTGTCTTGTTTGTTTAGGTATAAAGTCAGAATTATGTGTTGTGGTTTTAAGCCCTATTTAATAAAACAAATTAAAAATCATGTTGATAAGTTTTCAATATTTCAATGTTCAGTGACTTGCTATTTCCTTCTGAGTGAACAAAGTCTGTGCCAGCGCCGAGTGTGAAAAACTGGATTTGGCATATTAAGGTTAAGATAGACCGATATGCTTCCAGTCAAGCTCTGTCCAACTACTTCTTCCTTAAAGACATGTTTGAGCGAGGTCAAATTTAGAAAGAATCTGCCTTATGTCACTTGATGTGTACATCCAGTACGTATTTCCTGCTTTATATAACTTAATTTTTACTCGAGTATACAGGTCTAGCTTATTTTCAAGTGTTTATGCAGTTTTCATCATCATGTAGTATAAGATCTCAGACAGATTGTTTGTGGCGGGAGGGCTTGGTACTATTTTATATTGCATGGTGCACATATTTTATAATTACGAGAGCAGGGACCTGTGTGTGCTGCTCAAAAATACGTAATTGTTGTTTTTCTGTTGATCTGTTGTTTAGTCTTTATGTAAAGGCGTATAACAAAATGATCAAGATTACTTCAGAACCTGTGTAAAGCACGTTTCGGTAAGAAAAAAATACTTGTGCAGACGTGAATGAGACATTTTATAAAATTCGCGCCAAACGGTGTATATGCATTTGCCCTTGAGGATAATATTTTAGACTCATTTATTTGATAAACTATTAGTCCAAGTTAAGGACTTGAATAGGAGTGGTAATTACAAATATAGATTGAGAAGAAATGAAAACACCAAACGATGCACACGCAGAAACAACGGTGCACAAATTATAAACCACATAAGCAATAAGCTGCATCCAATGCACAAACAAGTATATATATATTGACATATACAATAGTTATTTTATGTTAAGTGAGATGAAAACAACTCCGAATCGGGGAGAGAAACAAGAATGTCCGGTAGTACATTCTATTCTTTCAATGTGCTTGGGAAAAGGAACATTTGGAACAATCTCTATTAAACCAGAATTGTTGCAAGTAAGGCAAGCACTTGTTCTGAGTGATACGCGACTTGTGAAATGTCACGTAAGTTGATGGGTCTATGAAAAGTAACTCAGAAAGAATAATGTAAAGAAACCTCAAGCGCTTGTTGTTTCAGTCTAGACTCAAGGGAGGGAAGATTAGATAGAGCGTAAAGCTCTGTTGGTAAATCTGATCGACGATAAACATATAAAACTTAAGACGAAATGTATCACGCGTTCGAGATCAAGGATAAGGTTTTCGTGTAGTGTCCCAAACTTCAGACACATAGTCTAACAAAGGGCGTATCATGATTTTATAAGCGAGCATTTTGTTTCAGTGGTGACCAATTTTAAAGACCGCCGTCAGAATGCCAGTCTTTTATTAGCCTTTTTAACGATATTAGTTACATGCACGCTCCATCGAAGATCACTGGTAATAGCAACGCCGAGGTGTTTTTAACATCCAGCTCTTTTCAGAAGAACACTATCAAGACAGTAAGGGTATAGTAGTGCTTTTAGCTTGTGTGCGATGGACATAGAAGCCGTTTTCCCTATATTAAGAGACATTTGCCATTTCCTGCACCGTCCCTGTAACTTATCGAAAGACGAGCTTAGATTTATTTGGTAACACGCAGTTATGACATTGGTGTACAAAATTGAATCATCTGCAAAGAACCTAGCTTGCACAGGTATGTCCTTTATCAGATCATTTATAAAAATCAAAACTACTTTCTCACGAAAAGAAGCGCCTCGATCCATTTTAGCAGTGTTTGATTATTTTGTTTAGGTCTTAGTTTGTACATTATTTTGTATGGTTCACTTTATCAAAGGCTTTTTCAAATCTGAACAATTGACGGCGATCTGTCCTCTACTGTAAAGTATTTTAGAAAGTAAATTTACTACTTCCATTAGTTTCGTAACAGTGGAAAGCCCCCTTCGGAATCCATGGTGGCCACAGTTACGTAAGCCGTGCTCAACTAGAAATATATGAATATGCTTGGAGATGATGCGCCCTAGTATTTTGCAGCAGGTTGAAATTATGGACATCGGTCGAAAATTTGGAGTACTCCACGGACTTCGGTCTTTAAATATTGGAATGACTTTACCGAATCTCCAGTGGCTTGTAACTAACGAGCTATCAAGCAATTTAAAAAGAAAAAAACAAGAAATCGGTATTTCAACGACTATTGATCATACCGCTTCAAGAACAAATTTGATATTGGGCCAGGTCTTCTGGCCTTAATTTGATCGATGTCAAGAAGCAATGACAAAATGCCTTCCTCGGATGATTTCAGATAAGCGATCCGTGGTATCGTGGTGAATTCATCGAATCCGGGTACCTTGCCATCATCGCAAAAAATACTGTAAAAAAGCAATTAAACGCAGTTGCTATGTAGACCTTTTCTAAAACAACCTGGTCATTTACGAAAAGTTTAGACACTCTAGATTTTCGCAGTGAAAGGTGCTTCCAAATTTTTTTTCTTAAAATGCTCGGGAAACCCTGTCATAGTTACATTAACAAAGTGGGACTTGGCATTCGGTGTCATAGTTGTCAGATCTTTACTCAAAGACGCTTACTTATCACGCACTCACGCACCCTGTGAACCGCGCCATTATATTGTACAGTGGGAAATTTTTCGTTTTTTGTAATCTTTTCTGCTGATCGTGTATTTGTCTAGTTTCGCAACATTCTTAATAACAGCGAGTGAAATGTTGCAAACATTTATATTTATTGGTAATTATTTAACAATATAAATAAATGTTATTTGAACATATGAAGATGACTACAATCTCTATGATTCAACTAAAGAGCGCGCTAGAAAAGGACAAAAATATAAAGGTTCCACAAGCACGTCAGACGTACCTGTGCCGCGCCATATCTATTGTCCATTTATTATTTCTCTTTTCACATCTAGGGTTGTTTTTGAGTACCCCTTTGTTCGGTACTATGACCAGCAATGCTATATACTTTGTAAAATGAAGTTTGAATGCGACATTTAAATGTTAACTTGTCACGGCCAAACAAGCTGTGTTTTTCGAAAATAGCCTATGTGATAAAATGCATATATACCTTAACTTTAAGTAAAACCGTTGGTTTGAAACGACTCACCTTTTCGCAACTTTGACGAGAGTCTAGACAGATGCGCATATTCCTAGGCATTGTTTCGTTCGAAATCTCGAATTTACGCACGGCTGAAAATACATCTGCGTTTTGTGAGCTGGACAGCTTGACATTAGAATCTTAGAGACTGCTCATCTTTCTAAACCGTTTGTCGGAAATATATATATTCGTCGTATGAGCTGAAGTACATCTTACATAGCTTTGTATGTTTTTCGAGAATTTACTTACTGTTTTGTAATTGCTTCGAAGAAAGTTAATTATAATATTATATTCGTGCTGATATTTGTATTCTGCTCCAAACATTAAATATTTACTTAAAAGCATTTCAAGGTCTAAGTATATATTTTCCTCAAAATATCACCTTAAAGTAAAGACGCAAATGCGTTATACATTTGAACATTATTAATTTAAAGCTTTTATCGTCTGTTTCTGTGAAACGTAATGAGAAAATGAAAATATATGATTTTGTGTTCAAACAGGTGTTTAACCTTTCCAGTGAAGCCACCTGCTATTTTTATATTTCTAATTGGACTGCTGGTTCTAGTTCAGCACTGCAAAAATGACAATGTGTTTTTTATTGAATGAGAACAATAAAATTTAAAGTATTGCACCCAACATTAAAGGTGACATTAAAATAAATGTCTACTTAACTTCACTTTCATTGAATGGATTCTGCGCTATTAAACTAAAGTTGTCCTTAATGTCCAGTCAATGCTGCAGCATCCAGAAAGGTTCACATCTATATCCAGCACCCAACTCCCGTCTCGTCTCTGCTTGCTTCCGTCGTCAGTTCTTTTTCTTTTTCGCTCACCAATCAGTGCTCTACAAGGCTTACAACAAACAAATCATCACAAAACCCGACAACCCGTCGACGACCGCGCTTAATCAGCTGCCTAATGCGTGTTGCATGCATGACACCCGTTATTTTTAAAGATGGGCCAAGAGAGGTCCACGTCTGGCTTTCTCAAAGGAATGTAAGAGCTTCTTCAAGCAGTAGTGTTTTGGTCACTGCCCCCTCCCCGATCTGGGCTGCTAAACAATATGAAAATCATTTAATAAAGCAAGAAAATGGAATGTTGATTAATCCGTTCAAACACCCTAAAGTGTTACTAAAGTGGTCCTTGGTATTAACTACGTATGGATGTGACTCAATATGGGGGTCGTTAGCATACTAGAAAAAGCAAGATTAAATTTGCACCATTCTAATTGTCTACGCTAAAATCTGGACGAAGCCTCCGACACTCCCTTTTTCTGCGATTTTGAACAAACACCAGAGGGGGCTTTTGGACTTGCGACAGCCAACTGCGAGTGTTCCCTTCTCGAGTGACTTTCAGATATTGCAAAACCAGTCCGACTTCGGCCGGCTTTCTCGCCGCGGGGGAACCCATCGCACACGATTGTCGGTTACACGGACCATGGTCCCTATGTGTTCCGCGCAGGACAACAAATAAAACGAGCTTGTCGAAAGTTTGACCTTGTTTTTAGTAGGCGAATCGAACGCGCAAGAATCTAATCTTGGGCATTTTTTAGAATCGTACACTGCCGTAATATAAGTTCGCTTCCCACTGATATTAAGAAAGTAATTTAAGATGCAAATGTTACATTTTACTTTATGTCACAAGCATTATAAACTACGTTTGGTTATCAGTAAACAACACGAATATTGATAGGACGCGTTTTTAGTGCTTGCAGGAATGTTTTGGGTCCAAAAAGTACATTATTACATACAAAAGGGAAAAGTAAAAATATGTGCTTAATATCTTTATTCGTTTGAACAAATTGTTTCACCATGAATCAGATAGCTGTGTAAAGTGATGCAGATGAAAATAGGGAAACATACTAAGGCCCTAAGACACGACCCACTCACTAAGCTTGATCGGCTTAGCTGATGAGAGCCATTGCATATAACGCTCTTTATATTGCTTGGATGGCCCGTTTACCAAGTAACATTAGATGGATAACAGAAAATGAATTAATTGATTATATTTACTCTCCTTCAAACCCATATTTTGTTACATTGAAAAAAAAATGAAGGAACACGACGTCACTTTTGGAGTGCAAGTTTTAATTACCTAATAATTGTACCAGAAAGCAGGTGACGTACACGAATAAGCCCATATTCTGTTTCCGCAGTGTATTTGTGTAGAATACTTTATAAATTATTATTGTATTCAAAAGCGCGAGTCGAATCAGCATTTTTATACTCCTTATCACTAGAAATCTTAGATCAGGCAGCTTAACCATCGCCATAGGTCCAGTTTAACATCACCAAAAGGCATGGTCACGGGAATCGTCGTCTCTCTTTGTGAATGTTATCATCGCCTGTAGCTATGAAACAATAAATTTGCCGTGATCTTGTATATTAGTCTGCGTTGCTGTGTTTACGATCCCCCTAATATTAAAGAAAAAGCTTCCTTATGTGGCACTAAGCACGAACAATTGTTTTTATTATGTTGTTATTAGATGTGTAAGACAGGTAGGTAACCAGGATTTTTTTTTGGTGGGTGGGGGGGGGGGGGGGTTGGGGGAGGGGGCGCCCATGACAAAATGCTTCATGAGACGGAGGGGAGAGAGGAGGCCCCAGCATAAGGAAAGATTTCGGGGAGGCGGAGGGGCGGGTTCCTATGGGGGTCCTTCTGGATACGTGCCTGGTGTAAGCATAGATTGATGAATGTCGACGCATCAGTGTACAACTCGGCTGGTGGTTATGGGATTGATCATATCGCTGGCCTGACTGTTGTGTAGCGCTTGATACAGTGTAAACATATAGAATCAACAATTATCTTGACCCGGTACTGAATCACAATTGTATTTTTTAATTTGAATGATTTATATATTTGTAATTAGATAACTAATCTCATGGTCTCCATACAAAGTGTTTCATTTTAAAGAGAACAAGCATTTTCTACAGAAAATCGTGAAAGATACAGTAATCCAGTCTGTCCAGGTGAGTCGTGCGGCCTTGAGGAGAGGGGGTTAACGGCCAGATAACTAAAACAATTCACTAAAATGTGTTCACTAATATTTTAATTGTTACAAATAGACGAATGATTATGGTTTGAAACCTGCTGAATGTCATAAGAAAGCTATGTTCATTGTAAAAATACTTTGTTGCACGTATTTCGTGCTTTTTGTGATCCGAAAATGCAAAATAACTTCTACGCACTCGCGCGGTTTCTCTTTTCTCATCATCCGTGTTTCTGGACCTCTAACCTTGCGCCTATAGCTAAGTGTCGCAGGTTTATAGCACCACCGCCCTTCAGATGGGATACGAATCATCCTTAAATGAAAGAATGTAACTCTTTTGATGACGCTTGGCAAACTTCTAATTTTAACAAAATGTATGTTCTCACTAACAAAAAGCTAAACAAAAACAGAGTATACTTGGTTTATCAACATACCCACGCATTTATTAATATTTACAAGATAAATGCATGCTTCTGTCTGATGCCTTTCTCTTGATAAAGGCAAAATTGTAAAATCCGGCGTACCTTGCGGAACCGAAGCTAAAAGTTTAAGTTTCGTATATAACAAACATTTAATAAAACTGGAAAAATCAGTCGTTAATTTATATTTTCGTCAGATGATATATTGATAAAAATGTATGAGAAGTTCAAATATGTTTGTAGGGAAGAAAAAAAAAAATATTTATATTCCAATTACACGCTTTAAAATACATTTGACATTGCCATCAAAGCTAAATTGAAAAAAAATGTTCAGAAATGTAGCAGGCGACACCAGCTTCTTATGTTCCAGTTCCGTTTCACAAACGACCATTGAGAATGCACGGGCTGTGTTCCTCTGGACCAGTTAGCTGGCATGGTTTCAACCGAACTCAGGGGACAGCTGAAGAGAGCTACAATCATAAGGGCGGACTTTCTAATTATGTTCTGAACAACATAATCATGGTGAGAATGTACAGTTACCCGTCCTGAAGAAAGTCTTGCATAGGGAGTAAAATGCAACGAGTGTTTAAGTACAAATGTATGATCTGGCGGAGGGTTTCTAAATACGCTTACGTGAGCCTGTCAGCATTCATGTTTGGCCTGTATACGGAGTCTGCGGTTTAGATAATTAGAACAGAGAATACGGTGGAGCCAGGCAGCACATTAGTTGAATTTTAGCTCCCTCAATATCCTCTGGACGTATCCTGAACATCTATCAGACTTCCTCACTCATCATCCACAATATTCATTTGTATATACTAATTTGAGCATCATTAGAAGTGCGCCGCAGGCATTCAAACTAGGGTCGATTTACCTTTCTGCGGCGCCGCGGCTCCACTCGGCTAAAAGAAATGTCAGCTGACATTACTTCGATTTATTTTTCTCTGAACCTAGTTTTTGCCATTCGGTTTTAGGCAAACCTTTGTTGCCCTATTTTACGAAAAAATATTTATTTGAACTTTGCGAACACTTTCTCGAAAATCTAGGTCTTAAATGCACCAGAATAAATGAAAGAATGACGAAACGATTGATGTTACTGCCTTTTATCGCCAAACATGTCGTCTGAAAAGCACGGTTTTATGATTTTTTTAATAATTTACGCTGATAATTCATTACATATTAATTTTTCTTTATTTAGCGATCTAATGTTCACCTAGGGGACTGACAAAGTAATTTATTTTGTGATAAATTAAACTAATGTTATGACTGCTGGAGTCAGATCCATATTAGAACGTTAGTTTGAAACAATAGTGCTCGACTTTTTTAATTTTAATTGTGCGTTTAGGCTAAATATGTCTTTTTTAGATATAATAATAACTTGCCGTTTCTCTCCACATATAAAATTTGTCTGGCAACATGTGACTTAATATTTTAGGTAACAAAACTTGGTTCAGTATTCCTCTAATGATGTCGATTATTTACAGATATTATATCGCACTCACAGCTGATTTCATTTGTACACATCACATTAGAATAGCTTTTAAGATTTTAGAGAGATCTTTTAAGCCTTAATGTAATACACTCCAGACATGCTCCTGTTGAATGCCAACAAACATTTATGTGTTCTCCACAGTTTAGGATTTTAATCGTTATGAGTAATTTAATATGTACTCCTTGTTTAATATCACAGGTCCTTCTAGGAGGCATGAAGGCGGGTACAAATAAATCTCATCTTGACATAGTCCAGTAACCCATGCGTGGCACCATTGCTGAACCGATACGAATCCACCATTAAAAAAACAATTCGCCACCGGTAACGGGTAAACTTTGCCATTCGAGGAAGTTCAACCACATCAATGTTGTATGGTCATAGGTTGCAGTATTGCAATCGCAAGTAGAAAGATCGATAGAAATAACACTTACGCTTGCTTCAAAGGTACTCCATTAGACATGATGAACAGAACAGCGCACAAAACGACAAGGACAGAGAAAAGGAACATGTAGGACAATGACGCTGACTCGCAACTGAATTTATACATAAAAGGAAGAAGTAGTGAGGACGTTCTGAAAGATACGCACGGCACGCAGTGCTGTCACACGCGACACAACACCATTTATCTACAAAGTCTGTGCCCCATAGTCGATCTAAAAACAAGGTTTCGGTTTGAAGTAGTGACACTGATGGGTGGCTAACACAGCAGTCCCCAGGCTGTTGATGCAATGTGCTTCCAAGATTTGCGAGTCGTCTTGTCTCGATAATGTCAATTATTGTTGTGCCTTTGAGGATCGGAGTACACGAGCAGGAATTGCAATGAACGGGAAGGTGACCGCCCACCGTAGATTTTAGTGAACGATCATGCTCGAGAAGGCGATCGTTTAGGCACCGTCCAGTTTGGCCCACATAGCTTTACCACACGTTAGTGGGATTTCGTACACCACGCCAATTGAACATGGTACATAAGGTGGCTGTGGCGTTTCAGACACTTGTTTTTGTTGAGGTTATCCGCTATCGAGCGAACCTTTGAACAGATTTGCGTCATTCTTTTAGAGCTGAGAACACCACAGGCACATCGTACCTTTGGGCTGCTTTTTTTAAATTATGAGAGGTTTTGTGCATGTATGGTAAAATAGCACTTACGTTTATGTTGATCTCTAGGCTCCATTAGATGAGTATTTTAGGTAACTAATTGACCGTTGCAAGGGGAAGTAACCGTTATTATCCCCAATTATTTCAAGCGCTTCATGTCGTAATCACAACTTACAACATGTAGAGACAAAACGTAAATAAAGCTTGACACAATGGAAACAGAGTTCGCTTATTCAGAAACCTTTTTGGTGATAAAAGTCTGGTTTCCGTTCGATTTGTTTGTGGATTACGAACTGAATCATAAAACATGGTTATCTCAATTTTCGTGAAATATCAGCTTCTTACCAAGCAAGTAACACGAATATTTTTGTTTCAGATTTTATTTGGCATATATGGCCTATATGTTTACGAGCGGTAAAGAGTAGTGCTGGAGTCGCATTTATGTTTTTAAGGATCGGATGGGCGGGCATTTTGGAAGGTTACTACCCGGTTTCTCAAATAGCGGCCAGGCTCTTTAAATCAATCGCAGAAATTCTGTTTTTTTAACCTATCGCGATACGATTTTGTGCAGCGTTGCCCCCATGTGGTGCATTTTTTTTCTATAGCATTTGCAAAGATCGAACATACCGGAGGAAAAATGAAAAAAAGGCTTCACTTCTATGAAAACGCAGCGAAATCACCTGTCTTCCAAGAATAGGGCGCCTTAAGGTTTGAAGACCGGTTTCTTCGCTGTGTTTTCATAGGAATTCAGACTTTAATGTTTTACTTTTTCCTCAGGTAATGTTAGATCTTCTCAAATTTTATGAAACAAAAAACATGCACCACTGTGGGCAACGCGGCAAAAAGTGGTAACGCGATAGGTTAACAAGCCGACCTGTCCGGTCTATTTAGAGCCTGTCCTCTATTTGAGACACCCGATGTATTATTTGCCAAATGTTGCAATGGACGATCTGTTCAGTGAACTCAGCTTATGTTGCCCCTTGCACAACTCAGTAACAACAGTTTCAGTATTTGTTGTCTCCAAGACTTCAATGCTCATAACATAAAAAAACTTACCATAATGTAACACCTGATGAATAAAATAGCCCAAAACTACATGGAAGGAAGAACGAAGAAGACAGGAAAGGGGGGGGGGAGAGGTGACACTTTACTATAGTATTTAGGCGGACTTAGCCTTGCCGATTAGGCCGGCATTGTCCCGCCCAGAAATGAAAATGAAATAATAAAATGAATAAAACCAACTGAAATAAATGATTGATTGAAGAAGAAAAGAACACACTCACACACGCACACAACACAAAAAAAAACTCAGTGTTTGTCTTGTTTCGAAGATAAGTCACAGGTCCAGTCACGCACACTTCCGGTCTTTCAAGTGTAAATGGCACTCAGTATTTCATTCTATAGTCGTGCTTGTAGTCCAGTCGCCTGGAGGAAGTTTAGGAAAAGGGTCTGTAGTAGCTTTCTTCGAGCTCTTCTTCCAGTTGGATATATTAAATCTGTAATATCGTTGATCTTGAAGTTATGTCTGTTAAGTTCTTGAGCGAAGTCTTTTCGATGACTCTCGAATTTATTACAATCACAAAGTAGGTGATTTAAATCTTCTGTAACACCACAACTGTCGCAGGAGGCTGAAGGTATCTTACCCCATTTGTGCAAAAGTTGTCTGGTGCGAGCGGTTCCGGTGCGAAGTCGGTAAAGTAGAGTTGCCTCCTTGCGGCGTAGGCTTCCACTAAGACAAGGTTGATGTTGGCTATTTTTTGCCTCCGACAAAGAGCCGAGATGTTCTTTGACAAGTATGCGGAAGGCTTTCGGATCGTCAGGTGTGTGTATTGTTCGCTCTTTATTGTGTGCGTTCGTAGCAAGGTTGTCCGCTCTTTCATTTCCGGCGAGTCCAACGTGGGCGGGAATCCATTGAAAACATATTTTGAAACCGGAGTCCTCAAGGGATTCTGTCGCGGACCGAGCAGCCACCGCGATTTCCGATGTTCCTTGTATATGTTTTAGCTGTTGCAGTGCACCCCGAGAGTCTGTGAGCACAACTACTTTTTGCGGTGTAAATCTCTTAAGAGTATGGAGTGCTTCCACAATTGCTATTATTTCTGCGGTCGTGGAGGACACCATTTGGTCGATACGGCCGCTCCACTCAAGGTTATAGGCTGGGACATTATAGGCGGCTGTGCTACTTCTTTTATGACGATTTACAGAACCATCCGTGTAAACTTGCAAAAAATCTTTAAATGTTGTTTCAATGTACTCCGTCGCTGTCATTTTCAGCACCACTTCGTTAGATATTTTCTTGTTTGGTATGCCCGGGATCTTCTCATTGCATTTTGGGATGTATGCCTCCCATGGGGGCTTAGGTTGGTAGTCAAAACTATTTGGTCGCGCTTCTGATTGCCACCCTAGGTGTTTCAGAGTCTGTAAAGAAATGTGAAAGCGTGAACTCGTCCTTTTCGCTAGTCGTTGAAGCAGGCTCCTTCCAGTAGCTGTTTCGTGCAAGCGGAGCTTCTGTAGAAGTAGGCGTTGCGTTGCCAAAAGAGGCAGTGGCAGAGCTTGTGCCTCTATGTACACCAGGTCATTTCTGGTAGAACTGGGGACACCAAGGCTTGTACGAAGTCCTCGTCTATGGATGCGTTCGAGAAGTTCAGAGTCGGACCGAGATAACTTCATATAAGGGAGGGCGTATAAGATGCGGGAAACTACTAATGCTGAATGGAGACGTAGCATAGACCTTGGAGAGTTCCCCCACGACTGTCCTGCCACCCTCCTAATGGCATTTCTCACTACTACTGTGGACTTTGCCGTAGCCATTGCCTGTGAATGCCAATTCAGCCGAGAATTGATGGAGAAACCTAGAAATCGATGCTGCCGGACACGACGAATCGGAGTTCCGTTTACCTGAAGATCTATTCGTGTGCTGTTTCTATCTTTTCCGGAAAAAGAATGAACGCCGTCTTCTCTGGTGAAAACTGGAGTCCGCACTCAGCTAAGTACTTACTCGAGGCTGTAATGGCAGCTTGAGCAGCATTTCGTAGACCATGATGCCTGAAGCCTGAAGTCCAAATACAAATATCATCCGCGTAAATTGACATACTAGTAGGAAGAGTGTACTTGGGGAGTGCTTCCGGTAACTTTGACAAAAGGATATTAAAAAGTATCGGCGATAGTACACTTCCTTGGGGCAGGCCACAAAGGGATTTACGCTGCGAGCTCACTGCTCGTCCCAGCCGAACTTGGAGCGTTCGTCCAGCGAAAAAATTCTTTAGGAAGACCTGTAAATGACCCGTCATTCCAAGTTGTGTTAGCTTTCTCAGGACTGCGGAATGCTGTACATTGTCATAAGCCTTGCTGATGTCAAAGAATATTGCCAAAGTTGAGTTCTTGTTGTAGTGATTATGCTCAACAGCACTCAATAGGTCAATCACACTATCCGCTGTTGAGAGGCCCCTTCTGAATCCGGTCATCTCTTTGGGTAATAGTTGATATTTCTCAAGCCACCACGAGACACGGGAATGGATCATTCGCTCCATGAGTTTCGCTACGCATGACGTTAGCGATATAGGTCGATATGAAGATGATGATGTTCTCGGTTTTCCCGGCTTGTGTATAGGAACAACCCATGCTGTTCGCCAAGTTTGTGGTATGTTTCCCGTTGTCCATATGATATTGAAGGAATTCAGAAGTTCCTCTAGTCGTCCGTCGGGTAAGTTTTGGAGCATCTGATTTGTGATCCCGTCAGGACCTGGTGCACTTTTTCTGCGACACATTTTTAGTGCAGCGGCTAGTTCGCCTGCGGTGAAGAGAGCGTCAAGAGGTGATTTCTTTTTTACCGCATAGCTTTCCGCTCCAACCTCACTTTGAGGCGTCGAAAAATAATCCGCAAAGCTTTCCAGTGTGTCTTGTAGATTTTCGCCCAGACGAAGTGCCATTGAAGCGTAAGATGTCTGCGTCTCGTTTTTCCCCGTGAAGCAGTTCAAAATTCGCCAAATGTGGGTTCCAGGCTTGTTAGCATCGGCCGACGCTGTACTGTCATCCCACTGCTTGCGCTTGGTCTTTTTTGCATATCGACGAATGATTGCATTTATTCTATTTAGCAGGGTTTTGACTTCACGTGTATAGATTCGCTGAAGTTTTCTTTCTACTTGTCTTCGTTGCGCAAAAAGCTTAAATAGTGTCAAGTCGGGCTCGGGATAATGGCTTGGAAGGCGCATTCTGATTGTGGCTCTTTCAGCACTAATCACTATCGCCTGGTCTAGGGGTTCCGGTGATGCTATGAGATCTTTTCTGTAATTGTCCCAGTGAATGAAGTGCCCAATACGTTGTTGTGTTGAGCAAACACCTGCTAACTCTATAAATATGGGATAGTGATCACTGCCCATTGTATCTGGAAAGGTGCAATAGGCAGAAAATTGCCGATGTACATGATCTGAAATTGTAGATGATAAAAATGATAAAGTTTGAAACCAAAAAGGAGCATAAGTTTGCAGGCTGAGTACTTGTCGTCAAGTCATAAGATTAAGGTAGTAAAGTTCCTTTGAGATAAGGCGATAGATGGGGCGCTGATGCACACCGCCCCACGAGACACAATTGTTTGAGCTTCATACAACTCGTGTGTTCTTTTGGATCCTAAAACGTCTTAGGATTTTGGTTTGGCTAAACACTGCTGAGCACATACAGTCCCATGCATGTATTGCAAGATGGCCGGCTGGTGACGATCTTAAGGTTAAGGCATGTTCTCGTAAGCGATCATTGATGCATCGGCCTGTTTGTCCCACATATATTTTGCCGCAGGTGAAAGGTATTTCGTACACCACTCCTCGTTGGCAGTCGACGTATTGTTGCTGATGTTTTACTTTGCACTCAGCTTGCTGTGGTTGGAGATGGTTGGATCACACAGCAAGCTGACTGCAAAGTAAAACATCAGCAACAATACGTCGACTGCCAACGAGGAGTGTTGTCCGAAATACCTTTCACCTGCGGCAAAATATACGTGAGACAAACAGGCTGATGCATCAATGATCGCTTACGAGAACATGCCTTAGCCTTGAGATCGTCACCAGCCGGCCATCTTGCAATACATGCAAGGGACTGTATGTGCTCAGCAGTGTTTAGCCAATCCAAAATCCTACAGACGTTTTAGGTCCAAAAGAACACGCGAGTTGTATGAAGCTCAAACAATTGTGTCTCATGGGGCAGTGTGCATCAGCACCCCATCGATCGCCTTATCTCAAAAGGAACTTTACTACCTTAATCTTATGACTTGACGACGAGTACTCAGCCTGCAAACTTATGTTCCTTTTTGATCTCAAACTTCATCTTTTTTATCATCTACGACTTCAGATCGTGTACCTCGGCAATTTTCTAATTTTGTTTCAAAATTACTGCTTCCTTCTTTCTCTCTTATTTCTTACTGTTTTTTTTCACTCAAAGATATCATCAGCAATTCACCTTTTTCATACATTTTATTTTAAAAAATTTACGTATAACAACTTTGAGGGTGTACTTTTCTTTCTTTTAAGCAATAACATCAGTAACTTCTTTCTTCTCCTTCTTTATAGACTGTATTAAATGTCAGTTGTCAGTTAGCGCCCTTCCTGTCTACCTCGTCCTTCCTTCCTTGTTGTTTTGCGCTATTCTAATTATGACGGACAACCAACTAGCCCGCCAGCTCATCTTGTAACACCTGAAACTCTAATGCGAATAAATTAAAAATAAAGTTATGTGGAAGCAACAGAACAGTAGGAGAACGCCGGTTCTAGGTGTTACATGATGATTAAATAATCGCCAGTTCGCCTGCACACTCACCGTTATTACGTAATTTGAACATATCCCAACGTTTTAAATCAAAATACAACAAAGCAGTCTTGAACATGGAAATGTAGCAATATGGTTGGAAAGGAGAGTTGGGCGGTATCAAGGTACAGATATATCGCGATTGTATTTCATAAATTGATGCTTTATTGATATTTTTGTATAACGATTTATTTTCTGTGTATATTCTATTCCTGTACAAATATGCATCTTGGCCGAATTCCTTAAGTCACGATAATATTAGGGATTGATGTATATAGTTACGATTTTCAAAAGTCGTATCTTTATTTCGGAATCATAAATGTGAACATTGAAATTCTAAAGTGACTACACGACTGTTGGTTTGCCGAAATTGCGCAATTAATGTAGACTCGTCTATTTCATCTTTTTTCTCGATTATACCTTAGCTGGTGCACCACAACCAATCCCACCGAGCGTGAAAACGTTTGAAATTGCTTCTTGACAAAATAAGTATACTGTATATATTTTTATAAATTGTATATATCTGTGTTTCTATTTTTATAAAGTTTCTATGTTGCAAAAGCATTTCTGGTACGTATTGTGATACCTTTACTTACATTTATTTCAGTAACAGTATTTTAGGCCTCCCTGCCATGGATTTCACTATTTAAATTTTGAAATATATTGACGTTAGTTCTGCGAAAACCCGGTGAATGATAGGGACAACTACAAGTAACGATATTGAATTTCGAAAGTAATTAGAGTGCTCCGGTGAACACTATCTAGTAGCAGGTATTCAATTCCTGGAAACAGAATGCCAGACAGACTTGTACAATTGCAAAAGAGCTGCAGAGTACATTGTTAGAGTCGTGAAGCATCTGAAACTTCAAAAGAAAACAATACAGAATTGTCGAGAGGCTGCTTGAATTTGACTGGAAACACGTTTCACAAAAACAAATATAATACAAAAGGTGTTGAACATCTAGCTGAACTTCAAATTATAGAAAACTTCCAGAAGCCTTTGATATTATATTATATTTACTTCTATATTTGTGCTATGTAGTAGTAGAGAAAGCACTCAAAACACTTGTCGTGCATTAAGTGGTCCGCTCCAAAAAGAATATATATATATTTTATCTAGAAAATATGGCAGCGGCTGTTATCTCCGAAGTCCCATAATGCACAAATAGCAGCACCTTGGAGCATTTGCTTCAATTGTTTGGAAGATATCATATAGAGGTTCCTGAAGTGAAGACCTTACCTTCGTATTAATTTAGTACAAAATTGATTTGTTGTGTCACTTGACTAGGAAAAAGGGGGGGATGAAAGGAGGCAAATAGAGAGGACGGCGAGAAGGGCACGATTGAAGGTTGGAGAAGTGCAGAGGGTGAAAGGAGAAAAGAGAGGAAGAGGAAATGAGGGAAATGGGAGGCAGATAGGAGGCGGAAGAGGGCTCAGTAGGAAGGTGAGGAGAGAATTGGAAGAGTGTGGGAGCAGGAAAGAGGGAGATATTGCTGGGAAAAGGTAAATGCAATATATCGGGGTATCTATTTTCCTGCCGAATGGAGCGGAGAAATCAAAGTAGTGTGGCACTCGATAAATACAGGAGCAAAGGGAGGGCAGGGAAAAAAACGATGGCTGGGGAAAGGGGATCGGTGTGAAACGTGACGAATACTTCCCCTCTAAAGTAAGCGCAAAATATAAATGGTGGTATAGGTCACATAACCTCTGGTAACGTAATGTCTCTTGTCTCTGCTCTGCTGTCTCTGCGTGCGATGGCCGGAATTGATTAGCGCGCTTAACTGGCACGCGGATGGTCTAGGTGTGATTCCAGCCAGCGGAATGTCCTTTTACTTATTATTTGAACTTGGCGTTTTCGTAAGTTCGAGAACATTCTCGTCTAATCGAGTTCCGAATGTTCTACGCGCCGAAAGTTCTACGCCGAATGTTTGAGAAACCCACGGGGGTACATAAGGGACTCGTCATGGCAAGCGGAGTCAGTCTCGCCTCAGAGTAGGATTCTGCTGTTATGCCGCCCATTGACGCCCGCGACACTCTATTGTTATTTTCCGTTTCCTTTTACAGCGGAGCTGTTAAGGACTAGGTTCCCCAGGATCGTGTCCGGCACCAAACAAGTGTCGACACAAAACTCTGGACAGCTACCGCCATCTATGAGCGATGACGGCAACCAGACAACCGGCTTGCCGGCCTCGCTCATGGATGGCAGCATACTTTCCAGCCTTTCCACTCTGGCTTTCACCAGAGTGGAAAGGCTGAAATTCTCTAGGCGTCGCCCTAGATGTCGTCCTCGAGGTTGTCCTAGAAGTCGTCGTTGAGGTCGTCCTAAATGTCGTCCTTGAGGTCCTTGGATGTCGTCCTTGAGGTTGTACGAAAGGCTGTCATTGAGATCGCCCTAGAAGTCATCCTTGTCAGGTTGTCCTAGACGTTGTCCCCGAGGTCGTCCTAGAAATCGTTGTTGAGGTAGTCCTAAACGTCGTCCTTGACGCGTCGTCCCTGAGGTCGTCCGAGACGTCGTCCTTAAGGTCTTCCTAGACGTCGTCCTTGAGGTCGTCATCAAGGTCACCGAAGAAATTGTCCTTGAGGTTCTCCAAGACGTCATCCTAGACGTCGTCCTTGAGGTCGTCCTCAAGGTGTCGTCCCTTGAGGACGTTCAAGAAGTCGTCCTTGGGTCCTCCAATCATAGTGCAGCTTCGCTGGACTTTCTTCTTCACCAGAGTGGAAAGGCTGAAGGTTTATTTGTTTTGTTTTGGGCACAAGTTCGCGCCATTGAACGTTTAGTTTCTTCAGTTATCATCGCGTCATCAATTAGTCATTCGTGACAATTTGGTGGAGGTGCGAGGTAGAGTTTTACTACGCGAAGCGTACCCTCGAAGACATTCCCGGACAATGAGGTGCTCAGCCCCGGAAGGGCTACCCTTCCCAAAAGACGCCGACGCCCGAGGAAGCCGCGGTACCAAAACCAATTCCCGGAATTCGGACCCCTGCCGCAGAAACCGAAGAAGACCGCAAGGATGACCACTCCACCCGTCGTTGTCCTACCCGTCGCTGCCCGTAGGCCCGTGCCTTCCATGGTAAGCCTTATGAAGACGCCGAGGACTGGCTACAGCAGTCCAAGCGAGTGGCCCAGCTGCAACGGATGGACGGAGAAAGAGCGCCTACAGAGTCTTTACTATCGTACTCGAAGGAACGGCCAGGCACTGGTTCTGACAATCGCAGAAACGTTCCTGACCTCGTGGACCACCCGCCAGAGTGCGCTGAGACGGACTTTCACCAACCAATATCGACGGCGAGAGGGCCAGAGGGCCTTCCTCGAATGAGGACCCAGGGCGCAAACGAGACGGTCACCAGTTCTGTCGAGGATGTTCAGCGCCTGGTCGCTCGCGCCGACCCCAAGCCACCAATGAAACGAAGCTGCGGATCCTGATGCGAGGTTTAAAGGATGACATCTTCGGTCGTCTTGTCCTCAACCCCCAACCACTATCGAAGATTTCCTCAAGAAACGCCACGAACAGAAACGTTCAATCCTCGCAAGAGCCAGCCACTACCATCGGCACTCTAGAATCGCTGCTTCTCCTGCATTGGGCCTAGCACATCCCCGGAATCAGAGACATTATCCGTGAAGTCGTCCGGGAAGAGCTCCACAAGATGCTCCCCACTGTGAATCGCCCGTTCTTACTATCGCTCTTCGATGTTTGTCCGGAGAGGAGGTTCACGAGAGTCGTCCAGACTGAAGTTCCCATCAAACGACGACGCCAGCGGAAGCAATGTTGAGCTACGTTACCAGGCCCGACGACCGCCGCCAGCTAACCGCCAGGCCATGGCAACACCCCGACTTGACCCACCGTTGCCGCAGTATCCTCGGCGTCAGGATGGACAGGTCCAGTACGTCCGTCCGGAGCTGGTCGGACTCATCGACGTCGAGGGGTTCACGAAAAGATAATTGCGGTGATTTAGCTCGGTGCTTTGCCGGGATATACGCAGCGTGTGTATGCGCTCAAAAATGAGAGGCGCTATGAAGCAGCTCCGGCAGCGTCAGACTTGGCTACCGCGCAGCGAAGGCGACGCAGCTGGGCACGAGGCGGCGCCAGTGCGTCTGCCGTGGCTGTGACGTCTTATCCTCCACTGAAATGCGAAGACCAGCGAGGCGCGCGCGGTGGCGGCGGAACCCGCGGTGCCTCCGGCACGCCAGCTGTGCGCCGTCTGTCGTCATCAGTTCCTCGCGCTTGCGCAGACCGGCGAGGCGCGCGCGGTGGCGGGAGCCCGCGGCGACGGCGGCTGCCGCTCCCCGCCAGCTGTGCGCCATGTGACGTAACTGCTCGCGCTTGCGCAGCACGGCGTACGGCTCATTCGTGCGCAGGCACGCGATACCGCGCACTCGGCCAGTGTAGCCTCACGCTGCAAACCTTCTGCGAAAGTATTTCGGTCCATGTCTGGTCTCTTCATCGCCTGAGTGACCTCACATCACAAAGTAATTACGGATGGTGGGCATCTTTCCTTCCGACACTCCGCACGTCCAGAGGTCGTCCACGTGGTCCGGCTAAAGCATACTACGCCAGAGAATAGACACTTCTCACACCGCATTTATTTCTGGTTAAGCAGCGCGACGACGCTTAATCGAAAGGAGAGGGCAGTGCCACACGCCAGACGCAACATGGCACAAGCTATCACATTAAGATAAGCGCGTGACATGGGCAGCGCCACACGCCAGACGCACGGGCCGATGGCACGAGCGTCTAGCGCTAGTGCCGTCGCGCAACTGTGAGCTTCGTGTTTTGGGGCATGCTTTTCATCTACTCCGCTGGGGCTTGACACTGAAATGAAGAAGCTGAAGTTTTGTTGTTAAACGGGGCCGGACTCTTTTTTGGTGTTGTACATAAAGTCGTGACAATATACACCCCAATTTTTAGGAGCATCAAACGCAATGTGACTTTATTGAATGTGATATACGGATTATCCCAGGATAAGCAATTGACTCCGAATATTGAGCACCGTTGGTGCTCCCTTTATTCATCTGTTACCGTGTCCAGAGACAAACAAATTACCATTGATAACTTAAAAAAACACTTGAACGAAACAACTGGTTTCTGAAGGACCGGTAAACCAAAATTGCGTTTTACGGTGTCACCGCTCTTTCTAGTCGCAGAATGTTTAGCAATATATATCTTTACTTCTGCGTAAGGAATGTGTCTGGTTTGTAACAATTGGTAACAGAATAGTTCAATGCATAGGCGTAGACTACGGGGGGGGGGGCGCATCGGGGCCTCGTGCCCCCCTGGCGAGATCCG
This sequence comes from Ixodes ricinus, assembly GCA_037355805.1. NCBI lineage: Eukaryota > Metazoa > Arthropoda > Arachnida > Ixodida > Ixodidae > Ixodes > Ixodes ricinus. Next base: position 39,940 of record JAZHYW010056103.1, read on the forward strand.
GGGAGGGGGCCCCCCCCCCGGGCCCGGGTCATGATCTTACCGAGACGATGTTTGCGTGCCAAGTAACGAGCTTCTAGTAGTGGCACGTAAACAAAAAACGCCCACGTTGCCTTTGCCGACAAAATACATGGGAAATGGAATCCCAGCGTGGTTTCGTTAGCTTCAATCTCCAGTTCTGACAAAAAAGTAACGCGCAGCACCCCCCCCCCCCCCCCGGGAAAATGGAAAGTCTACGCCGCTGGTTCAATGCGTAACCCTCTTCCTATTATTAAATTTTCTAATATTGAATCCACGCGGAGAGATGGCATATATTTTACAGTAAATAAATACGGCCATGAATCTTGTTTGAGCAATTATTGCACAAGTTCTTCTAGATTTATGACGTTGCTATACTTTTTAGCTAGAGTTTCTCGTAAGAATGCTTATCAAAATGAAAAAAGTAGGATATGAAATGCAAATATAAATTAGCAGCGACTTTTATCTAAAGACCTATCATGCATAAAATACAGTATTTAAGGTTTATTGTTTAAAACTATTTCGAACTCACCAAACCGACTTGTCAAGGACTGAAACATACATATTTTTTTAATTCCTTGTTATAATACACAGGGAAATAAAATTGGTGTAAATGTCTCGTGGCGTCAATTCACGTGACATGCTAACTTTCTGCTAGATTCAGCGAAGAAAGCGAATAGGTGTATAGGCCACGTGAGCCTCAGGTCTGTGACCTCAATTAATATCCTTAATTTGGGGAGAAACTGAATTGTTCGTGTACATCACGTAACATCAGGCGACGTGAAATCAACTGATGTCAGGTGACATATACACCCATTCCCATTCCGCGCTAAATTTGGCATGCGAAACGCGCAATCTGGACGGAGAGAATGGAGGGCGAACATTTCTGGATGAGGGGTACAGTTAAAGCATTGCAAGCTCTAATATAATACAGTAATACTTTATTGCATGTGTACGGGATCGTTAAAGGCATTGCAAGTACTGGATGCTACGACAATAACATTTGCATATTAAAAGTCTAAGTACATGCAAATCGATCCGAGAAAAAATTAAATCCAACTGCTTAATATGTCTGCGCATTTCTTTTTTTTTTGTTTAAACTATCCTCAATTCAAGCTATGGTTTCAAAGAACTGACATTTAACATGGTCTAACCTAGAAGAACCGCGATTTGTTATTCGGGCCGTTTTCTTAATGTTGAGACAGGCCTTGACGTGTGCAGACAATTGCTTCAATATAGGGCTTGGACAAATGGAGTGTACCTTGTTTGTGTAGTAAAAAGTTCGAAATCAAGTGCTAAGCGCCAATGAAAACAAAATCGATACTCTCGCCAGCGCGGAGTGTAAAACTGCATTTGGTATACAGTGAACAAAAAAATTTCGCGGGGACCCACCCAATTTCGCGAATCGCCTTCAATTCGCGAAAAATTCGTCCCGTGACAATTCGGCAATAGCTACTGAAGTACACTCGGTGAAAAGTAGAACCCACGAATTTTCAAATTTTGCTCAACTTTGTAAATACTGTAAACAACTTCAGTTGTTTACAGTGTTTAGTCTAAGATACACATATATGGTTCCAATCAAGTTCTGCACAGCTAGATGTTGAATGAAATTATGTTCTAGCTAGGTCAAATTTAGCAAGCATCTGTTTTATTTTACTGAATGTGGTACATCCAGTTTACAGCACCATTTCGTATAAGTCCTCAGACTAATTTTTTCGGGAGAGGTCTTGGTATTAATTCTACATTCTATGGTGGACACATTACTATTATTCAATTGCGAGTACTTGAACTTGTGTTGTCATCTTCAAAATACGTAACTATTGTTATTGTGTTGTATAAATTTGATGTAAAGGCAATAAAAAATGTATCAAAACTTTTTTGGTCCGTATAAGGCACGTTTCGGTAAGATGAAATATACTTGTAGAGACGTGAATGAGACATTTAATGAAAATTGTGCGAAACAAGCCCCATGTATTTGCCCTTCACGTTGTTATATAATAAAGTGTAGTTGTCCTAGTGTTTCTACATTCTTAGATCGAACGAGCGACCTCTCGCAAATATTTATATTTCTTGGTAATTTTTAACGTTGTAAAAACTAACGTTAAATTATTCAGATGAATCAAGTGATTGCGTGCTAGAATAACAATACACATGTAATAGTTACCAAAGCGCGTCAGACGTGCGTGTGCTGCAGCATATCTATTGCTTGTTCATACTTTATCGTTTTACATCTAGGCTTGTTTTTGAATATGGTCTTTGTTCAGCATTTTGACGAGCAATGCTATATACTTTAAGAAATAAAAGTTCGATGCGAGAACTAAATGTTAATATATCAAACGGAAAAAAGGAGTGTGTTGCAACAATAGCCTTGTGATAAACCACCAACATAACTAAACTTTAGGTAAAAATATTGTTTTTTTGGTCGACTGACGTTTTCGCATCTACGACGGGAGTCTAAACTGATGCGCATATTCTTAGGCATTGTTCCGTTCGAAATCTCCAATTCACGCTCTGTTGAAAACTGCGTCTGCGTTTTGGGAGCTGGGCTGCTAGACATCAGAATTTTAGAGTCTGCTGATTTTACTATATTGTTTGATGGAAATGTATAGTCGTGGTATGATCAAAGTACGTCTTACATAGCTTTGCATGTTTTTGTTTGAGAATTTACTGACTATTCCTTAATTGCTTCGAAGAAAGTTAATTATATTATTATATTCCTGTTGACACCCTGTTGAAAAACCTTATTTGTATGAGAAATTTATGTGTCCAATAAACACATGAATCATACAAGATATATAAGGACATATAAGAACCATATAAGATTTATAAGAACATATCTTAAACTAAAGTGACGAAGCGGGCGAGTTGGTTCATGACTTATAAAATTAAAAGCGCTAACAAAGACCAGGACAAAAAGGAAGGCGAACAGGACGAGCGCTTACTCTCACCTTAATATTTATTTAAAAACAGCTAAAGCAAACAACCTCCGATAATAAATGCATTGAATCACCCAGCGACGTCACTCATCACCACGTGTCAATAAAATCACTCTATTTGATGCACAAAAATTGACGGCTGGCTGACGCAGCCTTCGGTGGCCTCTTTCTTATAGCTTGCGCTTCTAGCACTTCTCTCGAAGCTGTGAGAAGTTTCTTAAATAGTTCTTCTATGTTCTTATATATCTTGTATGATTCAAATGTGTTTATTGGACACAATAAATTTCTCATACAAATGTATTTTCACTTGGGAATGTGTAATCTGCTCCAAACGTTTTAATATTTTTTTTCAGAAAGCATTTTGGGGCCTAAGTTAATATTCGCCTCAAAATATCACCTTATAAAAGTAAACAAGCGAATGCGTTATATATTTGAAAATTATTCATTTATAAACTTTCATTGTCTTTTGGGAACCGTAATCTCAAACTCTAAATTTATGATTTTCTGTTTATAGATATTTTTTACTCTTTCCAGTAAAGCCACCTACTATTTTAATATTTCTAATTCGACAGCTGGTTTAGAGTTCAGCACACCAAAACATACAATGTGTTTTATCACCGAATGAGAAAATACAATTAAAACTATTGCAAATTAATCCCAACTTTCAAGGTGACAAGAAAATAAACGTCACCGTAACTTGAGTGTCAGTCAAATTTTCCTGCGATATTAAACTAAAATCGTCCTTAATGCCCAGTCAATGATATAGCACCCAGAAGAGTTCACCTCCCATAATGCTTGGACTTTCCCGAATTAAAAGTACATTGACAATATGTTCGACCAGAGTCACGGCTTGTCGGTTCGGGCGCCGTGGCGATCCCGGGGACGCCAGGGAGCTAGGCTGGCCCCGACTCCCGTCTCGTCTCTTCGTTCTTCCGTTGTCAGTTATTTTTTTTCGCGCACCATTCAGTGCACGCCACGGGTAACAAACAAAAACAATCACAAAACCCGATAATCCGTCGGTGACTAGCGCTTAATCAGCTACAATAACGCATGCCGCATGCACGACACCAGTTGTTTTCAAAACCGGGCCAATAGAGGTCCACGTCTGGCTTTCTAAAAAAAATGTTTAAGTGCTACTTCATGCTGTAATGTTTTTGTCCCTGCCCCCTCCCTGATCGGAGCTGCTAAAGAATATCAAAATCATTTAATAAAACAAGAAAAATGCAACTTTGATTGTTCGGTTCAAACAACCATAAAGTGTCACAAAAGTGGCTATTGGTATTATATATTTATGGCTCTTACTCGATTTGTGTGTCGTTAGCGTAATAGGAAATGCAAGATGAAAATATATATGCTTCTTATTGTCACTGTTAAGATATGTTCAAACATTCCGACAGACCCGCGTTTCTGCGAATTGGAAGAAAATCCAGAGGGTGCCATTGGATGTGCGAGAGCCAACCGCGAGTGATCCCTTCTAACGCGACTTTAACATATTTTTCAAAAATCAGTCCGACTTCGGCCAGGTTGCTTGCCGGGCGGGAACCCATCACACAAGATTGGCTCTAACATGTCTAACTGCGCCCTGAATATTCCGCAAAGAATCAGAGAAAACGAGCTATCGCATTATTCACACTGTCTTTAGTAGGCAAATCTACCGTGAAAGAATCTGAACTTGGGCTTTTTTGTAAACCTTCAGTGCCGTAATATCAATTCGCTTCCCAACTGACACCAAGGAGATAATTTAAAAGAATAATGTAAAATTTTATTATATTTCCGCGCGTGGAGCTGACCAAGTAGGCAGAGCGCCCGTCGCCTAACGGATATCGTGCTTGCCTCCCGCGCAAAAATGTCGCGTCCTGTTAAATTGGAGAACCTTGTTGCATAACCCGACGTTTAAATGAAGAGAGGAATAGAGAATGGAGGCGACGGGAGGCAGATAGGAAGCAGTAGAGGGCACGGCAGGGAAGTGAGGAGGGGGATTGGAAGAGGTTGAGACCAGGAAGGGGTGAAATTGACGAGCAAAGGGAATTGCTGTATGTCGTGATTTCTAATTTGCTGATAAGTTTAGTGGGGAAATTGAAGTAGTGTGTCAGTGGACCAAGGAGGATCGAAGGGAGGGAGGGGGAGAAAAACGAAGCCTGGGAAAAGTGATTGGCGTGTAACGTGACGCATATTTCCCAGCTAAAGTAAGCACACAATTTTAATTGTGTATAGGTTACATGACATGAGGTAACGTAACATCGATTTCCCCGACAAAGCTTTGCAGGGACACAGAATGAAAGACGTTTACAAAGCTCTGTAATGCGACACTAGAGCGCAGATCTTGGGAGGAGGAGCGGAGGGCACGGAGGGGGGGAGTATGCTATTTCACACTCTCCGTACCGTCCCCTCGTCCTCTCCGCCTCCTCCTATCCCGCTCTTCCCCTCCTCCTCTTCCTTCGCTCCACCTTTTCATTCCCCGCTTTTCTCTCTTTTCTGATCATCTCCTCCTGCCGCAGAAGTGTGGCAAAATGACGTTACGAAGTCTTGACGTCATTTTCCCCGCTAAATTTAGCAGGGAAACTAAATTGTTGATGTCACGTGACGTCAATTTTCCCGCTAAATTTAGCGTAAAAATTCACGCTAGATTTAGCGGTAATTTTCCGCTAAATTTAGTTCCCTACTAAGATTAGCGGAAAATTTTCCCTGATAACTTTAGCGGGAAAGTTTTCAGCTTAATTTAGCGAAAAATGTTTCCCGCTAAATGTAGCGGAGAAATTGCTTCGCTAAATTTAGCGGGAAAACGTCCCATAATGCAACGCCCGCGGTTACGCCGAAACCGACGGCGATGCCGCTCATTGTGCGCTCTAAAAGAAAAAGATATATCTCATCTTGCTCTTTGTATTTAATGTCAAAGAGCACACATGTGTGGAAACACTAACGTATTTTTCTTTTACACGTCTAGCAACAGTGGGATCTGAATAGAACAATGACGTTTTAATATGTATTCCAGACTTAGCTTTCCCAGTATATATTTAAATAAATGTTTATGTATAATGGCGGTTTCTCAATGCAGCTTACGTATTGTTGTAGCGCTTTCGTTTATATGTGATTAGACGTCAACATCGATATGGTGCCTTGAACTTAAAGGATAACTGCAAAGGAAAAAAAAAGTTTTTTTTAAACAGCCTAACTGAGACAGGCATGTCACAAAACAAATCTTCCACGAAAAAACAATTTTTTTTCTGCAATATTTACGCCACAGGGTGTAATTTAGTCAGAGTCACAACATTCCAACTCTTCTCGAATCCGTAGAAGAAGCCATCACCGAACACGGAATCTGTGGCTTCCAAAACTCATCCGCAGTGTCACTTTCCGGCTTCCTCGAGCTTCTGCAACTCTACCTAAAATCAACAATGATCGAGCACGAAGGAAAAATCTGGATACCGAAATCCGGAGTGTGGATAGGGTCTTGCCTTGCACCCATATTAAGTGAAATCTACCTGTCTTATGTCGATAGAACCATACAGGTAAAGCTCAAGAACACTAGCCCGGAATGCACCGTAGTCCGCTACGTGGATGACTACCTGATTATTCACCCTGTATCCAATAAAGTCGAGGTGATCGTGGCCTCGTTCGAAAGCGCAGGAGGCACACTAAAATTCAAAAAGGAAGATCCATCCTCGGAAGGGCTACAATTTCTGAGACCTACGATTGAAAAAACCAACGAAGGCGTTTGCTGGGCGTTCAGTCAGCGTTCAGAAAAGCCGGTGCTCCCTTTGAGAGTGCTCATTCAAAGACTGTTAAGATCGGTATCATCAAGACGTTAATCACATCAGCTAAAACGAAATCCTGTCAACATTCGGCAACAGATAGCATAAAGAGCCAAACTCGACGACTCCTGAGTTCCGGATATCCGGTGGAACGCCTCGTGTCTGTTTTCCACCAACTTATTAACCCAAAGCCAACTACAAAACCGCCTTTCAGTCGAAGGATAGCCAGCATACCATACATTCATAATGCCTCCCATCGTATCCGTTCCATTGCATCACGCTATGACACGAAAGTTGTCTTTTCCAGTAGATTCAAATTGGCAAGCATGTGCAACATGATCAACCGACAAGAAGCCAAGCCGGCTTGCGAAAAAAGCACGCCACGCTTTTCCGGACCTGCTGCACAGAAAAAGTTTACTCGATCCCTCTCAAATGCGGAGCCGAGTACATAGGACAAACCGGCCGATGTATCAATGACCGCTTAAGAGAGCACGAAAACGAAGCCACTTCAAGAACCGACAACCCCATTCATCCGATCGCGGTTCACGCGAACGAATGCATTGGATGCGCGCCTGACTTCGCAGGAACCAAGACAAGAGGGGGACACCGCAATCGCCACGGACGTGAAATCATCGAATCCTTTCTCATCCAGAACGCAGAAAACAACGTTTCATCGGCCTCAGTAACCTTATCAAGACGGGAATTAGAATTCATCAGGCCTGAACTTGAAAAATTTCGCAACTCCCCGTAAATACACACCATCACGGTAGCTCTGCCCGTGCCTCGTGGTTCTCTCATTCCATCTCCTTTCACCCTTTCCATCTCCCAGTTTTCCTTCCCTTTATCACCTTTCCATCTCCCAGTTTTCCTTTCCGTCCCCCATATCACCCTTTCCATCTCCCAGTTAGCCTTCCCCTTATCAACCTATCTTAGTCGGGGTCTCGTTCAGGGTGCAATGTCTCTGCCCAAAATAAACGTCGTTGCTAAATGAAAGAAAGTGGTTGTCCTGTGCTTGTCCTCCGTGTTTTATTCTTTCAATTTTATGTATTCATGTTCAACCCGCTCGCCTTCACCAGTCCTTCAATCACCGTGAGCTTTGTCCTGTCCTGTCCCTGGAGCAAGAATCTGCGCCATGTTCGACCCGACTACGTTTTACCAAGCTGCCATTTTTATATCAAGACAGAACCTACTTCGACTCCGTCTCCGGACCCTTGGATTTTATTTGCGGAAGAACACCATTCACCCTTCGGTGCACCAAGCCCTTGGATTCAACAGCCAGAACTGGACAACCAGCCACAAGATAATGCAACTATCCCGCAAGGAAGTTTCCCGAGAATTGAGCGTCACATCAGCAGTGCAGCATAGCTTCATGGACAAGTTGTTTGGTCCAGCCTACGTGAAACATCCTTCCTACATATTTCTGCAGCAGGCCGCCAAAGAACTTTTAGAGTCGTCCTGGACCAAGATTGTCGCCCAATTCAATCTGCAAAGCCGCTCGCAAGCCCCTACAACCAAGTTCGCCCCACCGACCTACCTAACAGATGCCAAACTGTCCTCTGACACAGAGGCTCTTCTTTCAAAAGGACCTAAGTTCGCACCAGATCTTCCGGTCTCGAAGGTCGACCACCTGGCAGCCATCCACCAGGTTGCAGCAGTCATACCGGAACAAGAACGACAGGAATTCCTGGGGGCAGCGACCCGTTCAGTCTGCTACCATCCAGCCCCCGGCCAAAGGCAAGTGTCAACATTCGGTCTGCAGTAGCGGAAATTCGAGAAAAAAACCTCAAGCTCCTCCAGGCGGATAAAACAGGAGGTTTCGTAGTAATTGATGACGAAATGTACAAAACGAAAGCCAAAGCCGCAGTCGAAAAGAACTTCACAGCGATTAAGAAGAGGCCTTCAGGATCCCTCCGCAGCAAACTGAAAGAACTATGCGTTCTGCTAAACCTACCGAAAATGAAAAATTTGGTAACAGCTCCAGCCAACCAGTATCTGCAAGTATTCTTCGCCGCTAAAACGCATAAGCCGGACGTCCCCCTCCGCACAATAGTATCTGAGAGAGGATGCTGGCAGAAGCACCTCGCCACGTTTCTCCAGAAACACCTTTCCGACGTACATCCCTCACAACCTTATCGAATCAAAAACTCTCAGGAGCTTATCAACGCCCTAGAACCGGTTCATACTGGTGCTCCTAACTTAGACTTCTTTTCCCTAGACATAGAAGATATGTACTATAACCTGGACATTCCAACTCTGCTCGAATCCGTAGAAGAAGCCATCACCGAACACGGAATCTGTAGCTTCCAAAACTCATCCGGAGTGTCACTTTCCGGCTTCCTCGAGCTTCTGCAACTGTACCTAAAATCAACAATGATCGAGCACGAAGGAAAAATCTGGATACAGAAATCCGGAGTGTGCATAGGGTCCTGTCAGTCTAACTAGCCAATAGAGCTAGTGTTTTGACGAAACAGTTATATAAGCACTAGATTTCAGTAGAGTTAGACATTACAATTCTTTGAATCAACACATGTTTCCCTCGAAAGAAAAATAAAAAAACTGCGACTTGCAATTTTTCGCAAAGTGTAACTATTTGTACATAGCACAAAACTGAAGATCGCTTGAAATGTAACAACGACTTGCCCAGATGAAAGAAAAAAATAATAAGAAAGGTCTAATTAGCTGTGGATGTCTTACATCATAAGAAATGTTATGGTGGCGAAGCTAAATGTTGCGCACTAAGACATGCGAATTATCTGTTTTATCAAAAAATTGACAACATGTTTAAAATAAATTAACGGCTGCTCAATAAGTAAAGGCGCAAGGTGAAATGAAGTATGAAGGCCCGTTCCGCAGTAGCGTTCGGAGCGACCACTACGCTTACGAACGAACGCAACCGGTTGGAACGACAAGTTGCCATGGCAACGGAGCGCCAAATGGTCGTTTCGTTCGTGTTCGTTCGCAACGCAAGGAGTTGAACGGAGCTCAACTTTCTCCTTGTGCACGGGAACGACCGGAACAACAGGCCAATCACGAGTCGAGGTGCCCGCAGCCGCGCGCGTTGTATGCCGGTCGTGAGTCTGTTCTCTCTTGACAACATGGCGGCTCCTCCTGTGGCTCCTTGCTCAGAAGAAGCGCTCATTCAAGAAGTTGAGCGCTATCCGTGGCTGTGGAATGCCAGCCGGATGGATTACCGGGACACCGCAAAGCGTGAAAATTCCTGGAAGGCGATTGCAATCGCTTTGGGTGAGTATGACCTCTTAACAGAACTATATAATTTGCGCCTCGACCCAGGGCGTCTCTCTGGATGCCCTGGCTTCGTCGCGCGCTCGTTGCCTTCTGCCAAACTTTCGCTGCGCATGCACGCTCGCGTTCACGCGCAGCTGCACGCGTCTGGGCGTTCCCACTCGAAGCTCGCAAGCCGCCAAAGTGCTATCAAAGGTTCGTTTTGGGTCACGCCAGAGGCGGGACTGCAAATAGACTTCCCTGCCGTTCGCAAAGAAAAGTTTGGATTGTTTTGCATGCCAAACCAAGGAAGGCCATCGCATACCTCAGCGATTAATTTACACCACCTGGGATTCTTTGGACGTGAAACTGAAATCTCTGTTACACGGCGCTTTCTCTCCAATGAACCTCGGTCAGATTGCGGGCTTCTCGATCAGCTAGGATTCCAACCCGCCAACTGGGGATCTGATTCTTTGTGCCGGCGGTTTACCTCGGAGCCACTGATGCGGCCTCCCTGCAGCTATCTGTGACCAAACATTTCCGAGTGGGCAGCGCACACCCACCCACAACCTACTGCTCGCACCTCGTTTGCGTACCTCGCATAACCGTTTGCCAAAATTATGGTACGAAATGGGAAGCGATTATTAATCGAGCGGTCAGTAATGAAGAGATCAAACTGGTAGAACATAAAAAGTGAGAATCCTACATTTCAAGAAGTTGAAGAAGGTTTGTAAAGTTTTGGCTGAATACTGGCAAGCAAACCTGATGTATGTCTGTTGCACCTATTGGCTGTCCTAATTGAAGTTGTATTAGAAATCTAGTTCGATCGTGATTTCTGTTCTAAAACTTGTCTTCATAAGTGACGCTTTAATTATTAATGCCACATTTACTTCTTTCACTTCAGGCAGCGACTCTAATGCCTGCTGTCAGGCTTGGCGGGCCATGAGGGCCAAGTATGTCAGAGAGTCGAGGAAACTAAGTGGCCGGAGCGGTGCTGGCCGCGATGATGTTGCCGTGCCAACATGGCACCTCTTCAAATATCTGGCCTTCCTGAAGGGCCAGATTCAGCACCGACGGTAATATGCTACATTACTTACTGCCAAGAACAAGCACAGTTGATCCCCAGTCTGAGTTTAACACATTTTTACTCTCTTCCATCAGCACCAAAGTGCTCCCTGTTGCCAGGGGAGTGGCGTCCACCTCTGCAGCGGCAGCAGACACAGAAAAATCGGGCGTGAACCCTAGAGGTAAGTTTGCTTACATGGTAAGAAAATCTTGAACCGATTTGGGATCACCTGCTTTCTCCTACAGTCTTCTGCAAAAGTAAAATGAAGGTCAAGGACATTGTGAAAGACAAACATGCTTAGCATGTTTGAGTGTTAGGAATGGAAGCATCTTGATTCTTCCCACACACTAAGCTAGATGCCATGTTGACAGACGTTTGCCCCATGTCATTCTATGTGCGGAGGAAGTGTTCTCCAGCTCACTTGATCTCTTTCGCGTCAAGATTTACCTCATGTACTGGAGCCATTGGCGACAAAAAAGAATAGCGTCTGATACTCGCTTTTCATTTGATTTTTGTACCTACCGGTCTTTATTCGGAGTGCAGACGAGCTGGCTAACTTGAGGTCAACCCGTCAACAGCCAAGAGATTTCTCTTGGCTGTTGATTAGATCTGGGACCATTACCGTTGATTATCGACTAACGGAAGTTCATTATCGACTAACGGAACAAAATTGGATCTGTTTTCCTGTCTACGGTCGGGCAATATTTCGGTGACAACTTCTTGCCTACACACAAATGAGAAGAGAGGTCTTGTGGCTTCTGATGTGCCTGACCCAAATCGTCCTTCATCTACCGGTCAATATTAGGATTTGTATGGCAGCAAAACAATTTGAGATTTGCTAATAGGCTCGTCCTACTAGAGCGACAAACACAGATTTTTGTCCGACAACACCCCAAAGTTCCGTGTCGCCGATGGTGTCCCACTGCAACGACCAACACCCGCGACAGTCGCCGACAAACGATCGACGACGGACGAGTTCTTGTCTGTCGTTGGACTTGAAGCGCAGCAAGCAGTCCCACTGAGAAACATGTCTCGGAGACAAACTTATCCTCCTCGCCCGCTTGTGCCTTCTGTTGCCTTCCTTTCCACCCTTCTACCCTTCCTCCCGTTCCTCCCGTGGCTCGCTCCGCCGCTCGACCTTCAGAGAAGCCCTTGGCGACCACTCCTCGGTCCCGCAGTTCCGGTCCCTCAAGTGGTCGCGGGCGCGGCTTGCTGGCTGGCGCAGGGCGGTGGTGTTGCGAAAGGGAAATTTCTGTGGCTGGTTTAGCTCGCGAAAGCTTGGTGCACGAGGTGGTGCTTCAAGACGCCGAGGTCTACGCCCCTGCATCAGGATGGATACACTCGTGTTCGAGGACTGACCAAAGTAAGGCCGCTCACCACGAAGTAGGACACGACGTTCCGCGGCAAGCCATTCTGGCCGACGAGAGGCTTGTCATCACCTTCTGTGATCATCGGGATGCTGTATTGTCCTTCAAAAAACGCCTGCCCTCGATCATTCGGATGGAAGTTATAAACATCCTGAAAATCGGCGTAAAATTACGTGCCGCTCACCTAGAATTCCTTGAACGACCCAAAAAAGGAACGATTCGGGTATTCTATTTCTGAAAAAGTTTCGTGTCGATTGTCACGACTGTTTGCGGAAAGTCGCCAATGGCAAATGAAGACAAGCGGAAGCTTTAATCAAGAAATAAAGTAATCGTCTCCACTTTCACCGTGTTTATTGGCGGGCTTTATGCCCACAGGGCAAAACACGAAAACTGCGTTGCCAGACTCAGTTTGTCTGTGTATTTTGAAGTGTTTTGTTGACAACTCCAGTCCCACTAGGAAACAGGTTTCCTTGTCCCCGTGTTCTGCGTCGTGTCCGCCAAGTGGGACGGCGGACTCCGACAAACAGGCTGTCTGTCGGTGTCGTCTGTCGCTCGTTGTGTGTCGCTGTCGTTTGTTGCTGTCTGTCGCTCTAGTGGGACGTGGCTATAAGGAACCACAGGTTTGGCGATCGCTTCCAATGTCAAATTCCAAACAATACTTTCAGCCTGCGTCCGGTTTAACTTCATTGCGGCATTTGGTTCGTAGAACATAATTTGCTTTCTATTTTCGGTGTGTTAGCAGATGACTTAAAGGTACACTAACAGGGTATTTATGCTCGTCAAGGTTTTTATTTCTACTTGACATACAAGAGCCCAACTACCCAGAACACAATTTGCGGCTCAAAACTCGTTTTCTTTCCGCCCGAAAGCCGCCGATTGAGAACTGGCTGGTTTGAGTCGCGCTCACTCTCTTCTCCGTGGTCACATTCTGTTTTCTATAGTTAGAAACAACCACCCAAGCTGATCAAAGTCGTGGGTCATCGAAGGCACACACTCAATACTAGAAATGGACAAAAAATATGATACACATTTTTTGTGGCTTCTAAAAGCTGCGAATACGTTGACTGAAAAAATCAAAGTAGCACAGCCACAGCCACGTGACTTCTGGTATCTCTCGCCTCTATATTTCTTCCTCCCCAGTCCAGTTTCGGTTTCAGTGTCGAGCAGTTGCGTTTTTTGACTTCATCAAAAATATATGTGATGCTGTAGCAAAATACTGATTGGGTAGTCTTCTTGCACCATAATAGATCGCCTGGCAAAACATAAACGTTTCGGGATGTCCGTGTCCCTTGAAGGTGGTTTCTTGTTTAATTTTCATCCGCCATGGTGCTTTCCATGCTTCCGCATTTCACCAACACAAAAAACGGTGCCAATAACTAATCGTCTTTTTGAAAGCAAAAAGGGAGGTGGCAGATGCTGTTCATCAACATGGCGGGACGCAGCTTACCAGAAGTCAAAAGGCGTTTCGTGAAACCACCTTATACTATTTCAGATAAAGTAAAAGTTTAGGGGCATTATACGTATATGTACAAATGTTTTAACAGAAAAACTAGCACAAGCAAAAGCTGTGTTCCATTTCTAATTTTTTTAAGTGGCAGAGACCAGTTTCTAGAAATATTGGACTTGTTGTATAAGGAATGTAAGAATATTATCTTATGCTTCCGCTTCTTTTTAGACTATGACAATTAGGCATGTCGCGAACCACCTAGGTTCGATTTCCAAAGGTTTCGATATTTTCGAAGCGAACTGAGGTTCGCATTCGAAAAATTTTGATATTTTCGTATCGACCGAGGTTCGAAATCGAAAAATTCGTAACTTTCGATCACAATGGAGTTTCGAATTTGAAAAGTTCGAAGCTCTCATGGTTTCTGAAATTTCCGAATTCGAATATTTCGAATATTCTTTTACTTGAGGCTCGATAAATTCGAAGATTTCGACCTTCCCTAACTTGAAAACTCGAGATATTCGAAAAAATTAAATTTCTTGAGGATCTGAAGTTGGAAAAATTTGAAGATATCGAAATTCTTTGGATATAAATTTCGACAAATTGGAACGCTTCTGAATTTTTATAGACATAAAGTTCGAAAACTTCGAAGATTCCGAATTTTTTACTACATGAAGTTCGAAAAGTTCGAAGGTTTCGATTCTCCTTTAAAGCTAATATTGAAAAAAAAAAAAACTTCGAAGATTTTGAATCTTTTTTTTTTTGTGCTGGAATATTTTGCCAATGCAGAGTGACGTGTGACCATAGATTAGTAATTTTGACCGCCAGCCCGGGGGGGGGGGGGTGTCTTTAACGTGCATAGCGCAGTAGTGATCACACGAACGCACTGTTTTACGATACTCATCCAGTTCGAAACGGCCAGGGGCGGGCAGGAGGCTGAGGCTCAAACAAAACCTTGCAGCGACCTGGCAAGGTACTCTCCCCACCCCTTGCACGCTGGTAGTAATCCTTTCGAACGCCGCCCGAGTGACGCTGGCATATACACCAACTCATGTTTACAAACAAACCGGAGCGCCCGGAGTCGAGCCCCTAGCGGACGCCACCGGCGCCGCGCATGCGCGATGGGGGTGTGGGCAAGAAACTCGCCGTCGCCCATAAACACACCATTGAAATGCGATGTTGTCGGCGTCAGTGTGAGTCCCCCTGCCCATTTTCGCGTTCGAATTGTTGGTTCTACGTCTTCCTGGCGATGTCTGACTATCTTGAGCGGCGTCAGCGAAATTACCGAGGCTCGTTACACCGCAAAACTTCGCGTGAATAATGTGACATGTGGCGATTCATTCCGCGTGGACGCCGCAGAATGTACGCTAAAGCCTGATTCGCATGATGAGATTTCGCTCGGAATTCTCAGTCGCGACGCCGCTCGGGCTGCAAAAGCGTGAACCGTAGCTGAGATGGTCGACGTCGATACTGAAAATCGCAAGCAGAATCGGACCGACTGAATTAGGCATAACAAGTCGGTGAGGGTCACTGGTAACAATGATCAACATCTCCTTGTATCTACTGTTTTCATCGAGCCTGCTTACCAACCTTCAAATTTAAGTCTTTTGAGGCCTGCACTTACTTCTTATCGCAAGTACCGGGCCAACATTTGGTCTACGGACCGGCGTCGTCTAAGAGAGCAGACGACAAGCAGAAACGTTTGAAAGAGCAGACGACAGTTCGAACAATCAGGCGGCCGTCTGAACTTGAAGACGCACTGAACGTAGTCCGCAGGTAGTCCGCACAACTTGACGGTTTTCTGGCGTTCATGTTGGAACAAAACAAATAAATCTGATGACCACAAGTATCCGTGAATTCAACCCAAAGTGCTTCCCGCCCGAAGCAATCGTTGTCCGACGGCGTCTGCTTTTCCCTTTTCACGGCACATATCCAGATTATCGGACAAACCCAGCACGTGAAAACTGACCTTCAAACCTTTCTCGACACTTTTGGTACGGCCCCAGTCGCGGCGTTTTGACGAGAAGGCAGGTTTTTGTCTGGTTCCTTTCAAAACAACGCAGGAATACACGTCTGGCATGGGGACTTCTGCCCACAGCCCCAGACCGGAAGTGCGACCGACGCGCCACCACCGCGCCGTGACGTCACAGAGATGAGCTCATGTATAGTAAGTTTAGTTTGTAATTGTCCTGGAGGTTTATTTTCCGGGACGGAGGAAACCCTGCAAAGAAAGCACAGAAGCCGACACAACACGAGGGTCGAGGAGCGTTCTACAATACAGTGGCGTTGGAAGAGGAAATACAAGGGGGAGGGGGAGGTGCTCTAGCCCCCTTCCCCCCTTCCAGATATTTCGGACTGTTAAAGAAAACAATACGGGGAAAGAGAGTGTGGTCGAGCTTATTTTAATCAGAAATTTTTTATGTATATGTATAGCTACTGTCACTCTTCACTGCATAAAAGATCGCGTAGAATCGTCATTTTCGGAAACTCGTTGTCAGAAGGCACTACTTGTCACATGCTTAGAGGTTCGGAAGTTCAAAGCTATGTCTTTCGACCTAAATAAGTGTGCCATTGGTAAAAGGAAAATAATCATAACAATGAATGCGGGGATAAAAGCTGGAGAAAAAAAAAAACTATAAAGATCCCGACGGAGGTGTTGAATTCTTGCATATTCAAAGCTCAGAACTTCGAAACAAGTTTTTTCCTACCAAAATGTCTACACTGCTAGAAGAAACACTTCCCAAAAACGTAACGCAAAAAAAAGTTTTTTTGATAACGTGTTAATCTGATTAATATTGAAATCTTTCCGCATGAGTTAATTTATTCACTCATTCCACATTATTTTGTATTCCGCAGTAGCAATTATCATGCACTGTGTGTGGCGTTAATTAAAATGCGATAACTCAAAGAACTTGAGGAAAAAAAACATGTTTAGGATATACTTGCCCGTAGATACATGTTTGGACATTTCTCCGAAAACTCATATTGAATAACAATAATCACAGCTTAAGACGACACTTACCTAGGCTATACATAGATCATTCTTAAGAAGTTTTACATCTCTACCGTAAATAGCTTCGGCTTTAGCGAGCTTCAAATATGCACAAACGACAATCGTCAAAAGCCACGTCGTCCTTCCTTGCCCCTTCGGGAATTTATTTCTTTAAAACTGAGCTTGCCAGAACATTGCAATAAGCGGCATTGTCTTTCGTAAGGAACGCAACTACCGCATGTAAAAATTCGAGAAAAAATTACGATTGTACCTCACTACTTAGAATTCAAAATAAACCGTCCGCCGGTCTTTCGAAGTTCGACGAACGTCGAACTTTACCCTTAAAGTTCGAAGTTCGTCGACTTTTGATTTTCCAGGATTCGAAAGTTCGAAACTATTCCAATTCTCTTGACAAATAAGTTAAAAAGTTCAAAAATTATCGAATTCCTTGCCGTAGGAAGTTCGAAAGTTCCGAAAAGCTTCGAACTTTTTAGTGCAAGAAATCGAAAGCTCGAAAATCATCGAAGTTTTTGGTCTATGAAGTTCGAAAGTTCGACAAGCATCGAATTTTGCAGCATTATAAATTCGAAAGTTCGAAAAGGATCGAATTTTCTAGCATAATAAGTTCGACGGTTCGAAAAGCGTCGAACTGCTTAGTTTTACAAGTTCGAAAATTCGACTTCCGTCGGAATTTTACGATTTAGAAAGTTGGAAAATTTGAAATAATTCGAACCTTTCGAACCGCTCGATTCGATCATCGAAACTTCGGTTCAAAAAAGTTCGCGGCATCCCTAATGACAATGCTGAATTTCTTCCATTTTTGTTTTTTGATGTGCAGATCTGCTCATGGACGCCTACAGTCCTCAAGAAGAGGACGAAGGGGAGTCTGGGGTTCGAAGCATCGACAGCGTGGAGGACACCCGTGTAATGTTCTATCCCCTCACACTTCCTCTTTTTCTGTAATTCCTAACACCCCTATACTCCGTTTCACGATAACTTGTCGAACTGTGGTGGCTGCGGCTTCTGCGACCCAATAAGAGCGTCGGAGTAAGGCACGTGATAACACTCCATGGTTGAGCCCACAGAGGCCTCGTTACCGCCACAGCAACAGCGCCGTCCGTGACAAAAAGTAGTTCTAGGCTTCTTTTTCTTTGAACGGCAATTGAACTCGCTCGATCCCATCTCTATCGGCAATATACAGTCGAATCTCGTTATTTCAAACTCTCTTAATTCAAACTTGCAGGTAATTGAAACGAGCATCCAGGTCCCATCCTATGCGTCTCTATGGGAGGAAACTCCCGGTAATTCAAACTTTGCTTTATTCAAACAAATTTTCCGTGCCCCTTGATTTCGAATTAACGAGATTCGACTGTATAAATATAATAAGAAATAAATATTCACTAATTTGAAAGTTTAAATTAAATTTAAACTTAAAAAAGTGACGCCTTATCCGCTCCCGATTCCCTTCTCCTTGTAGCGCCATGGTCATTGGTGATCGCAGCCGTGTTATCAAACGCTTTCGCTCAATACATTGCATTGGGCTTTGGCATTAGCTCCCGCCACAGGTTTGTGGGTAAATTTAACATACGGTTGTCTCATGAACTGTTCCCAAAGAGCACTACTCTAGCGGATGGTAATGTTGTGGCGGTGGACGTTCGCCCAAAGTTGGCTTCACAGCAGATGACCCTTGGCTAGCAGACGACAACCGGTTTCTCCGGGCCTCGTATTTGGCGCAGCGACACATGCTCCCGTAACATGATGTCACGTGCCTTGCTCCGACGCTCTTATTGGGTCGGAGGGGCCCTGACCTCCACAGTTTGCCAAGTTGTCGTGAAACGGAGTATAGATGCATAGCATAGGGAGGGTGGTCGGAGTATCATCTAACCATTGATTGCTATGGCAATCTTTGTTCAGAGATCTGCAGTGAGTTCCGGTTCACTGGTCACAATGACTGCGTCCGTTGTGACCAGAGCGACTGGAATGACCACTCTGCGCTGCGTGTACTCTCTTCCAATCACTGCAACAAACGCAGCAATTTTGGCGAACATAGCGATTGTCAGCACGTCAAATGTTTCTCCGTTGCTGTCGGCCGTTTTTGCGGTGCCTCTGCCACTCACTGGTGTAACAGAAAATGGACAGACAGTTTTGAATAGCCTCAAGCTTTATTTATTTTCATTTTTACAGGATAGAGCTCCTAGTAGTTTTTACAGGATAGAGCTAGTAGATGAAAGAAAGAAAAGAAACATGCCGTACGCTTTCTTGAACATCACAACTTAAACACACTACTTTACCAACAGTATGAATCTGGCTACACGCTTTTTCTATGATTACAGAAGATTCTGCAATTTCAGCAGCAATATAGCAACTTAGAGATATGATTTCAAAGCGTTGAGAAATGCTAACACTAATCACTTTTCCCGGAATCATGAAAACGGGTGAAAATTCGCATCCTTAAGACGCGTCTTCAAAAACAGTACGCAACAGTAATTCCTTGAACTTGACACACACATGGAGTATGTAAAATAAGAAATCTGGGCGATGTTTCAGGACCCAAATGCTAAGAAAGACCACAGAAGTCAAGATAAACACGATGGCATAAGCGTACTGCCACAACATCGCCGCACAAGTAGATGAATCTCCTCTTCTGGGACGTGCTGGTTTATCATCTCGACACACGACAAGAATTCGCAGTCAATGAGGAACGATAAGCGTCCACCACGTCGACGATCACTGCCGACGCAATGTTTTTCAGTAATTGCAGGAACCACTACCGGCATGCGACGCGCACGGCCAGGCTCTCCTCAATTTATTGGTCTGTCGATGCGGTCACTGTTCGTTCCTATACATAACCAAAAATGATCAGCACAGCTCAACTACTTGCGTTGCAAACGAACACAAACGACACGGCAGTTTGGCCATTTGCCGTGCCTGCCGTGCCTCCACAAGATGGCATGCGCAGCAAACGGATAGGCATTTTTTTATAGCCTCAAGCTTCATTAATTTTTACTTCCCAAGGATACAACACACAGGGGCGAGTGGGAAAGAAAAGCAATATGCAGCCTTGGTACAATGGGAACTTTAAAACAATAGAAATTTACCATCTCAACACACGCTTCTCCTACAATTACAGAGGCAGCGTAAATTTTAGCAGCAATATATCAACATATATATAAAAGTCTAATTTTGAGATCACTTAGACAAAGCAAGCAGTGCAAATGCTAGCACTAATCGATTTAATCCAAGACGGAAACATATGAAAATTTCCCCTTTTCAGGCAGGAGTTTCAGTTGTCCGACCTTAAGCGTGAGCTTCCTACCTTCGATTATGCTTCGTAG
This sequence comes from Ixodes ricinus, assembly GCA_037355805.1. Lineage (NCBI taxonomy): Eukaryota > Metazoa > Arthropoda > Arachnida > Ixodida > Ixodidae > Ixodes > Ixodes ricinus. The sequence goes on from JAZHYW010056103.1 coordinate 60,069, forward strand.
TCTCGTGAACCTCTGACGTGCACGCACGGACGGAGCATGGATAAAGTCAATGGGCGCATGCTGGAGGAAGGGGCATTTGAAAGAGACACCCATCCATTCACACCTTTTCAGTGACTGTACTCTGTTCACCCCTAAGCTGAGACTGCATGCAGTGGAAGCTACGTCTTCGTTGGACCTGTCATACGTCTCTTTCGCCATGTGATCACGCTCCCGCCCACACCCACGTGCAGAGCGGGGTCAGGTGACGAAAGGGAGGCGGCTAATTGGTCCGGCGGGCAAGTAGCTCCCTCCGCAGTCTCAGCTGGCGGCTGAACGGAGTATGGGGCATGCTATTTTACCATTGTAACACAACCCTGGTTCCACGGATAAGGAGAGGACTTCACGTGAAAAAGGATAACCTTTCACTATTTCCATGTTCGCTGGTACCATGTCCGTCACTGGATTGGAGGAATCACGTCCAGAACACAGGGCGCATGGTTGTGCTCTCCGTAACACCCAATTGGTTTGTTGTTTCGGTCGTTCCGGATGCAGCCACCCACATGGGAGGCAAACTAGTATAAAGTATCGGCTATTTTTTCCTTTCAACTTTTCACAGACATTATTGGCAACACTGATTCATTGTGTTACCGATATTGTCAATCGTAGTTTCCAATGCTTGAACCACGGCTTTTGTAAGTGCTACCGCCAGCTAGTCCAATACGGGCTCCGAGTAGGCATTTCATATTTTAACTTTATATCTGTTATGTTAAAATAAAAACATAATTCTGTCTGTCAGACACATAATTTATGATGCACATTCCTAAAGCATTCAACAATACATTTAGTATATACTATACCCGTTTTCACCTGAAGAACTGTAGTAAAAAAAAGTTTGGCTCCTTGCAGAGCGTTGCAAATTTCCCCTTTTATGTAGAGAAGTAAGAGATATGTAGGTGCATTTTAGATTGGATATATGCTATTTTATCAGGACGTACATGTTTCAAACATCAAAAGCATCACTTTTGCCTCTGACAATCAAATTTTGTGAGAAGTTCTTTGTCCGACGTATGAACAATGCGCAAAACTTCCTTTCTTCTAGGGGTGGAAATGAGTATAGTGCTGTGTAAACCAAGTGTCCTCTCCTCTACTTACACCACCCTATTTGACTAGATTGCTGTGGGTGCTGGTGTTGCAACTGCTTTCTCCGGTATTGATAATGTTGAAGAAACTAGCCGCAACTTTGCCTTGCAGCTGTCATAATTACATATTTTGAACATACCTAACTATAAATAAATTCCATTTAAATTTTTATAAATGAAATATTCCAAACCAATTCTTTTCCTAGGACTCCATGCTGGAGGACTTCGAACCCTCAGAGACCTGCGAGGTGCTGCTGCAGCTGGAGCAAAACCGCGAGCTGCCCACCCCTGTGCAGCTGGTGCCAGCTCGGCCACCAGCTTCACAGCATGCTCCAGTGCAGCAGCACGCATCGCCTCCCCAGGCAACTGATCAGCCGCCAGCCAAGAAACGGGCAAGGAAGGTGGGGCGGGCCAACTCCCAGGAGGAAGAGGGGTCCCTTCGCCGGATAGTTGAGGAGTCGACAAGGCAGATGGCGAGTCGGGCCGAAAATCCAGACAGTAATGATCCTTTTCGAATTTATGGACTTCACGTGGGAAATGAGATAAGAAACTTGCCAGCCTGCCTCTGGAATGAAGCAAAGTTTAAAGTTAACTCGCTTTTATACGAACTTCACTGCAGAGCTGAGAGAGTGAGTAGTTCTCAATCTTCAACTTCCGAATAGGAATTGTCCATCACTACTTTGTGATGTTCTTTAGGCCCTAGGCAACCAGTGGCACTTCACTGACTAAATTTCTCATCTACAGCTGGGATGCCAGATGACCGGCTATACTCCGTTTCCCCTTATGGTGTACTGCAGCAGATGCTATGAGCCATGGGAGGCAATCCAATGTAGTGCGTGACCTTTGGGAAAGGTGCAGCGATGTGTGGGCTGTGTAGCCAGGTGAAGCATTCACAGCACTGGATTGGCTGCAATGGCTCGTAGCATCCACTGCAGTCAGTCATAAGGTGAAATGGAGTACAAGCTCTGGCACAGCACATTACTTCAACCAGAGGTAGGCTGGCAAGTTTGCTATTTTCCAAGAACAGTCCCCATTTGTTATACAGTATACACTACCCAAGAAAATCATCTACTCCCTGAACTCGTCACACTTTAGTTACCTTTCTAAAGAACTTTGCATTTCTTTGTTTTCTATACTGGTCCTCGAGGCCTCTTGGAGACTGGAAGTTGTGTTGGGGGAGGGACGTTTATTTTGCTTTTTGTCATACCTATTTTCGGCATCCTTTTTATATTGCTTTGGATATTTTTATGAGCAATGTACTTCCTGCATACACTGCGGGGTTTAATTTGCTTCTTTTCTCATACTTGCCTTCGGTAGCCTTTTTATATTCCTTAGATTTTTTTGTGAACAATGTTTGTTGCACACACACTTGAGTTGGCTGTGTTACATGACAATGCTAGATGATGATGAATAAACATCCAGTCCAGTACTCGCCTCTGCATTCAATATTTATTTGGATTTTCACCGGCATTACCATGTAGGGAGGCAGGGCCAAAAGACATTGCTGCATGACAGGGGCCCCCACCCCTGTACAGTTCAGAGCAACACACAGAGCACATTTGCCATGCTAAAAAAATATGCCAGCGACATGTTACACGACTAAAATGCCGAGCAACATAAGAACAACAATACAGTTAAAACAAAATTGCAATAAAATTGGAAGCGGCAACAACAGTAACACTTGTTACAGCCCTCAGTAGCTCTGAAGAAAGTTAGTTTAAATGGCAAGAGACAAAAAACAAATATGGACAATTAAGGAAGAATACATTTCATTCAAAACCGAAATGGTCATGAGGAAAAAAAAACATGGTCTAAAGCAGAGTAAAAGATGCATTCCAGACCCGCAGTGGAGAACGGTGACATGGTGAAGGAAGGTTAAATATATACACACCGCTGAGTCGTGCTGTTTACCTGTTAGTGGAACATTTACTCATTTCTTTTCCACTTCCTTCCACCTGACAAGGCTTGGGTAGAAAGGCACATTGGATCACTTAACTACCTTCATTTCTTTCTAGTCAACAATGACCAGACCAGTTTAATTAAAGGGCAACTCCGCTCAGTTTCAAATATTTTGGAATAATGAGTGATTTCGCATTAAAGTGTCGTGGAAAAGACGTTATTTGTGTCCCGAAAAATGGAATATACATTTTTAAATATGTTAAACACGAGCAGAAATCTAAAACGAAAATTCGGCTCTGTCCGGCAACATTGGCCTCGGGCCGCCAAGAACATGGCTACAACGTGGTACGAGACGTCACATGATCCTCTACGCAACGACCGGCGGAATTGGGGCGGGCGTGTGCCAGGCGTGAGTGTAGTCTGCACCGCACTCTTCACCACGTTTTGGTGTCTACGGCATTCAACGACGTCTGCACAACTGTGGCATAAGTCTGCGCACATAGTGTCCGTAGTGTGGACGAAACTCCGAGAGAGAATAGTCGCAAACGGTGAAACGACGACGGCAGTTGTGACGCGGGAGACGGCGGTAATGGCAGGGCGGCCGTACGGCTCCCAAGAAGCGCGCTGCTCCAATCACGTGGACACCGCTGAGAGGAAATGTTGTTGACGTCACCTGTTACATTTTCACAGAGAAGTAAAAACAAGCAAAAGGGGGAAATTGTGATGACATTTAGCTCAATGTTGCCTATGCCCACGCCGTAGCCTTGACTGCTCTGTTGGTTGCACCTCAATTTGCTAGCTCAAATAGGCCGATTTCGGCAACTTGGCGAGTTGCAAAGTTTGCCGGACCGTTTAGGAAACATCAAGAAGCAACTACGTCGTAATATTCGACGTGCGGTCTTGCTAGGTGATGCTGAAGAGGACTGCATTGTTTTTTCTAAAAAAACAAAGATGAAGCGGAGTTGCCCATTCAGATAGCTAAGAACACAATAAAGAAAACAATTCAGAAGCTTGCATATGCTTGCACAAAAAGAACTTAGCTTTCAGGAGCAGAACCTTTGAACACTACATTGTACTGCCATGGTACCTCGCCCTGCGAGCGAACAGAAGTATCTCATGAACTTGTCCCTCACTGCTTTGTTAGTGTCGGAGGCGTTGTTTGAGCTGACACGGCCTACATCTGACAGCGCAGTACTGCCAGCAGCATCACTCCTCCACTGACCGACGGTTACAGCGCCAGATGCAGCTTCCTGGTCTGCGTAACCGACGGGGCAGTAGCGACGCTCCCCCTGCTCGCTCTCGTCACACACCCTCAGGTAGTTATGCAGGTTGACGCACGCCCAGACAATGGCCTCCAGAGTCTCCTCAGACGCCTGGATTGTTTGTCTGAAAATGCGCCAACGTGCCACCAGGATGCCGAAAGTGTTCTCAATTATCCTCCTGGCTCTGGATAGCCTGTAGTTGAACACTTTCTGCATCAACTCCAAGTCCTTCCTGGGGTAAGGGCGCATGAGGTTAGTCAGCAGGGGGAACGCCTCATCTGCCACAAAGACAAAAGGCAGCTTGGCTGATGTATGGGGTAGCCGCCCAGCTGGCGGGAGACCAAGTCCTCCCGACAGCAGAGACTGCCCCATTTCGGAGTCTCGAAAGATGCCCCCATCACTAAACCGCCCTGGCTGCCCAATGTCCACCAGCGTGAACTTGTAGCTGGCGTCGCAGCTTGCGAGGAGGACAATGCTGTGGAACCCCTTGTAGTTGAATGTGTCGGAGCCTTTACCAGGTGGAGCTTGGACGGCCACGTGCTTGCCATCCAGGGCTCCGACACAGTTCGGGAAGTTCCAGAGCCTGCCGAACTCCCCTGCAAGCCGCTCCCACTGGGCAGTGTTGGGGGCCTGCAAAGCCAGTCATAAAATGCTCTTGGGTAATTTTATTCTAATGCCACCATAGCACACAATGCTCATTATAGCCAGAATTCAGTAACAACTGCACTGTTTCGCACGAGCAAAGAAGAAAGGGTGTAGCATCTGATGATTCGGAAGGATAGGCTTAGAAGAAACTTGAATTTAGTGGGTTCATTGATTTACCAGCGAGATAATTTAAACATTCAGAGCTTCCTCGATCATCCGCACCGCTGTGCACCGGGGCGCTGAGGTGCGCCTTGTCGTCTTCGATCAAGTGCACCGGTGCGCACCGGACATACTCGATCAACAGAGCGCACCCTCCCGGTGCGGCTTTTCGTTGCCCCAAAGCGCACCAAAAAATCAGCAGTGCATTGGGGTGCAGCCCCATCAGGCATTGCGGCCAGGACCGGAAATCGAGGAGATGGCGGGAATAGCAGATGGCGATTTTGTGAAAGCGAACACACCTAACAGTGAGGTTCTATGAATTTCCCAACCCTTCTGACAGTAAAGACGACGAGCTTCTTACCACCTGTGCGATTACCGGTGATTGCTGCAGCTGCAAGGAGCGCCCGAAAGTTACGAACTTCGTGGAAAGCATTGTGAAGCATTACGATAACACCGAGGTATGGCTATTGTCTGGTGGTACTCTTACCAACAATAATGGGCAAAATATACCTGTGGAATTGTTACTTGTTTCGCGACCCTATGGACAATCACGTACACAATGTCCATCTGTGTAGAAATGCTAAAGCCGCGAGTAAAAAGCCAGGAGAAATTGACAGCAGACAGGCACTGCATGCAGACGTACACAAGAAAAAACAAACAAAACGCGAAGTGATGCATAGTGGTGCTCGCCGCGGTGCACCGGTACGGCGCAGTTTGTCCTCAATGATGCACCGACTACGCGCTGCACAACCGAGCGCTGTGCACTGTCCCGGTTTCAGGGCAATTCCGGTACGTGCTGATCGAAGATGGTATTAGAGATCTCTATTCTATGCGAAACGTGCTTGTCATCATGTCACATAAGGATTAACATTTTCTCGAACTTGTCTACTCACAGGGCGGTAGAGTGGGTCTAGCACCTTGTGGAGGGCCAGGCACGTTTCCCTGATTATCCCGGAGGTCGTCGACCGGCCGATCCGGTAACTGGTCGAACATATTGCCTGAGATGCTCCGTGAGCCAGGTACCTAAAATAGTGAAATGAGGGAAACAGATTCAGAGACAGTAACACATGATCATCTCAACTTTTAGAGCTGACTGGTGAAATGAAAACAAACTTAAAACTGAGTACACATTAAATGGTGAGTGACCCAGCTGTTTGAAAAAGAGCTAGCAGAAAAGAATGAAGATATTCAACTCACCTGATTGTCAAGGACAGCCTCTCCGCTGGAGCGATCGGCGTTCTCCAGAATGTAGCTTGCTTCAGCAGCAGTGGCCCAACCAGGGACAGCAGGTGTTCAAACCTGCAGAAGAAACGGTTTACAGGCCGTCTCCAGTCCTAGCTGCTTCGGTTCGTGCTATAAAGTGAACTTTTAAAAATGCGCGCAACATGGAAACCACGTTCTTTGCCTCGCTCTTTTTTGATGTTATCTCTGCGTGTTATTTTACGAGGACTTGGCAGTTCCAATGGCAGCGAGCGAGCGAGGTAATCAGAACTGTACGTGCTCTAAACAAGCACCTCCTAAACTTTGGCGGGCATTCGAGCTATTTGCTATGCATTTAGCATTGGAAAGAATGAGGTACAGTACGCACCTTTGCCGTGTCATCCTGAAGTACATAAAGAAATCTCGTCCGTCGTCCAGCCGCATATCGCGGACGAGGTGGTGGTACTCGCCGAGGTTCTCTCGCGAACGAAGGATGAACCGAACCCATTCTCGGCGGGGGCGTCTTTGGCGGCTCAAGAGCAACATCGCAGCGGAGGACCGCGCGACTAGAGCCCAGTCCGTGTTGCTGCCTGCACGGACAACGTACGCCCTTACGCAGCTATTGTAGGCGCACAGCAGATCATCGTGGCTGTACGCCGTAGCCGAAACCTCCGGCTGCTCCGGTGAGGATCTCGCGTCGGGCACGAAACCGTCCGCCATGTTTGTAAGCGTAGCTGGGTTGCTTCCTATTGGCCATGAGCAAGAGCTGAAGCTCGTTTCTCATTGGCTGTTGATGCGTTTGGTTGCATGCGGTTCCATGTGTGTGAACACGTCGCGCACAGTTGTCGTTGAAGTCGCAGCGGTTGCGTTCGTTCGTAGCATGGAGGTGTCGCCCGAACGCAAGTGTGAACGGGCCTTAACACTGCAGAAAGTCTGTAAAGAAGGGTCTTTGCTGGTCAAGGCCATAGCAGAGACCGGGGACCTGCCAGACCTCGAAACTACGGCGGAGTGTTCGCACGGTGGCTAATCTGCGCCATGCAGCAGGTACCGATAGGTGGCATAAGAATGGTAAATCCTCAACTGACAGAGTAATACCCTTGTTACACGGGCGCTTTGAACTGTAGTTGAGTTCAATCACAGTTATCGGCGCCAACTGTGATTGAACTGAACTGAACTGAGATGGTGCTACACGGCTCTTTAGAACCCAGTTGAAGCTAAAACGAAACTAGTTCTTGTACCACGTGATCAGTATAATTGCTAAAGTTATTTACTCGGAGACACACCTTTTATTTATTATAAGCATATCGTGCAATATGTTCAATACCTTGTTGCTTTTTAGCGGCGTTTACACGGCGACCAAAGCAGAATCAGGGCATAGGTTGCGCATATTTTAGGATAGGTGGCGCAAATTACCATCCGCTACGATGGGTGCACCCGTTACTATTTGTCCATTCATACAGCCGGTCCCGCCGCCATCGTCGCTTGTTTAGTGGCTTGCCGGCTCGCCAGGATCGTTTTAGCGGCAGCTCGGGCGCCTAAACCTATTCCTTCCCGGATATTTTGCTGCTACGATTCTTTCTAGACGCCTCCCCTTGCATTCCGAAACAGTAAGTGCCTCGCAAACGATGATCGGCAGTAGCGGTCCCGCGGACAAGCGCCATTTTACTTCCAATGGGGAAGTCCGTTCAGCTGAACTGAGGTAGGGAGCTCAGTTGAACTCAACTGTCATTAGCGGCTCGATGACAGTTGGCGCCGCCGTGTAACTCTGGCCGATCGCGATTGAGTCAACTGTCGTTGACTCCAATGGCAGTTGAGAGCAGAGTGTCGAACCGGAACCGAACCGAACCGAAAACCGGAACAGAACCGTTATTTTTAGCCGAACCGGAACTGAACCGAACCGAAATCTTCGCCGCCATCTTGGAACTGAACCGGAACCGAACCGAAAAAAATATAACGGTAACCGGTTCAAAACGGTTCAAGGTATTTTTTTATTTTTTGTTCGTATCACAAAATGAACACATGGGAATAAAAAATTGGCGGCTGTATTTCTATCTATTGATCAAATCGTCATATACAAAATTGCAATGTATGGTAAATTGTGGGTTTTCGTGGCGCTTTTGTATTGGCACTATGATTAAACATGTGTCACGTTGTCACGTGACGTCATGGTGTCAAAACATGTTGTCAAGTAAGATGTCACGTGACCCCGTGACGTCACGTGACTCACTGCGTTAACTCGATTTAATTTGAGGAAGTCACTAGATGTATTAACCTTGTTGACAGCATGACGTAACATGACATCACGATTTTGCACCGAGAGTCACGTGACACCGTGACGTAAGCGATTTTCATAACCTCTAGTCGAGTGCTCGGGTTCATGACAATCAGCATCGCCAAACATTCCGGTAAAGGCTCATGTCAATTAAATATGATAATAGCCCAACTCTAACAATATCTGAAGCTCAGCCCAAGCTTTTGCTTTCCAAACCCTAGCGCAGTACATCTTAAATGGGGGTCCGCGGACCCTTTGGGGTCCGCGAAGGCATTCTAGGGGTCACCGAAGCTCTGCCTCATCAGTCAAGCCTGGCAATAAAAGTTCTATTTTTTTTTTCAAATTGAGAAGAAAAGTTTCAATTTTCGGATGAGTTTTCTCGTGTGTATGTCAATGAGAGAGGTCTACTTCACACAGCCCCTAGTTATATCCATTTATTAAATCATTATCATATTTATCCTATACCTTTACCTTCCCCTGACCACGAACAAGGTCCTTCATCATCTCCGCCGACCTACAAGGGGTTCGCGAAACATCAACGGTTGAGAACCACTGCCCTAGGGCATGACTATGATGAACACTGACGGTATATAATTAGCGTCAGATCACGTGACCACTTGTTCAAATAGCGAGTTGAGGAAGGGATCGACAGTTGTCTTTTTCCTTTATTTTTTCTGCATCTGCTATTGCGCGGAGGGGAAAACTAATGGATGTTTTCGCAAGCTATCATCGTCAGGGGTTATTTCTTAACAGTATTCATTGAAAATGCAAAAATATGTTGCAAGACCAATTTTACATCATTGAGGCACCCAAACATTTTTTCGTTGTTGCTGAACTGCATCCGAAAGATGTTCCCGAGAATAGAAGTATTAAAATGACTAAATGCGACTTATTAATATGACGTTACATTGAACTCCATGTGTGTACAGAAGAAATACCAAAAAAAAAAGATTTTAGTGACCTCAGAGGGACATCCGAACGTTGGCAGTCGCTGCCACTCTCACACCAGCGTCGTTCTCAAGTTATTGCCCAAGTTTCGACCCCCTCTGTATCTTGCTTAAAGGAGCTATAAAAATATTTCTATACATCACTAAATACTACTCAGGATCACTCCCTAACGTTAATAACTGATTGAACTTGGCTTTGCTCTTTTTTCTAGGCAATGGCAGTGGCCAAAAAATTAGAAAAATATGAGCATCGTTGATCCCCTCAACTCGGAGCCAGAAGCGGCCACGTGGCCTGGTGCCTATCTTATGCCGCCAACGTTAATCATACCCCCGCGCTCTGGTTGCAAAGGAAGAAAACGCGTGCTGAGCTCCAGGCATTGTTAGAGTTCAACTATTCTCATCACCGCAGTGGTTGGACACGAGCCACTACCCAAGTGTCCGCCGAGGCATTGATTGTTACGAGCCGATGTACAGTGCTCACGCAGTTCTCCTGTCCAATCCATGAGCCGCGCTCGACTGTCATCAGGCGGGTGGTTTTGATCCCACAATTACGACATCAATCTTTGCGAAGGCAAGACTAAAAGAAATAGTCTAATTTTATCCTCGCAATTTCACTGCGACAAAGAAGCTTCTGAATCAGTGGCGGCCTGTGCGAGTATACTTGGGCCAGACTAGGACCAGTACGCCTCGGAAAGGTCATGAGCATTCGAACCCGATATCGTTTTATGACCCCTTTAAACTTCACGGGGTGCAAAATAAGAGCAATGAAGGGTTGCTTTTAACAAGTGACAACTAAAATTGTCGAATTAGCACACACAAACGGAGGAGGCAATTCCTCAGGAATACTTTCAGCCTATCCACTCTGGCGAAGAAGGAAGACCAGCGAAGCTGTACTATGGTGGGAATGAAGTAATGGCCGGCCGCAAGTCGGCAAGCCAGAGGGGAAAGGCTGGAGAGGTTGCCGGCCATCTATGCGCGACGGCGGCAACCAGACAACCGGCAAGCCGGTTGTCTGGTTGCCGTCGTCACTTATAGATGGCGGTAGCTGTCTAGAGTTTAGTGTCATCATTTGTTTGGTGACGGACACGATACTGGGGAAACTAGCCCTTAACTGCTTCGCTGTAAAAAAAAGTGTGTGTGTGTGTGCGTGCGTGTGTGTGTGTGGGGGGGGGAGGTGGGGGTTAGTTTTAAAAACATTCTGTGTTGCAAAGGTTCCTCTTCCCCGCATCTTTGGCGCAGACCAAAAAACGTGGCCCCGGAAACTACTTTGTTTGCAAAAACGCTCTTGCCAAAAAGCACGTTTTTGTCGTGCCAGACGCTCGCGCCGTTCCTCACGACGATGCACTAAGAACAATTATACGTGCCTTTCAAATAATTGGCTTTCACTGAGCTTGAACCTCTTGCAGCGTGCATTTTGCACCATCGAATTCGATTTTCTCAGCAAGAAGAAATCACAATGACCACCAGCCTATAGTGTGATGACGTCACGTGCATACCATGTTAAACAGTTCAGCTTTCTGGTGAAATGTGATGTTCGCAACACTAGCAATAGATGTCCTAATTGTAAAGTTGTGCAGTATTTATAGCAGTCTCGCGATGATATATGGCAGCCTAGAGAAATGTTAGAGGGCATGACTATTCAAGCATAGTGTCGTAAAGTGAGGGCCCAAAACAAGTGCAGGTAAAACCGAATATAACATTAGCCTCCCGAGGCAGTATTTCGCGAAGTTTCGAGCTCATGCAAGCTGATGAAATGTGATTTATACTAAGATTTTAAGAATCTTTGTATGTCCTTCGCGCTATTTATGTAAAATTATGAATTTCATTGCGTGCATCTTTACGCATCTTTTTTTGCAATAAGGCGTTCTGTAAGGGATTATTTGGGAAAATAACATTAATTATCTGTCTCTTTTTGAACATTTCGTGTATTTGACTTCCAATTTATCATGTGAGCACAGAGTCCTTTTTGGCGTACCCTGCAACCTGATGTTTCACACTGCCAATCAGCAAACAGAAAAACACGTTTACCCAGACTCCACAGCTCGCGTAGTTTCGAGTATCGTCCTTCCGCGTCGGTCTCAAGCGGTTATGTGAACTTTATAAAGTAAAATTATTGATCATTATAAAAATATATTTAATTACTAACTGAATATTTGACAACATAAATAAAGGGCCGACATCCATAAAGCAATGCCCCCCAAATTATCTGAAAGGTGTTCTGCCAATCTTTTCCGGCCTTCTTATCCTCGACAGGCACGTTGTAAGTGATATGGGACAGCCTTACACACATTTCTGATTTTGAAGCTAATTTAAATAACTATTTAGGAGAAACCAGCTGAACGAACCAACCGTACAAATGAGAGGAGAACGAGAGAGACGCATTCAACCGCTGGATCTCTCGTTCTCCTCTCATATGTACGGTTGGTGTGTTCAGCTGGTTTCTCCTACATATGTTTAACCAACGTGCTCAGCTCTTTCCCGTGGTTGAATAACTATGTGTTCCTCACACATGTAACTTCTCAAACATATAGAAGTCTGTTATTGCCTCTTTTATGTGGTGAACATTACTTTTATGTGTCTGTGGGCTGGACAAAAACAAAGTAAACAGGAGCGCGCGGCGGAACTATGACGATTACGCACGCAAACCGTCAGAAAGTGTCGAATTAAGTAGCTGCCATGTCGAGTAGAACGTGAAATAGTACTTCGTTTTACTTAACAAAAAAGAACCTTGGAGGACGCTTAAGCTTCGCCTTTAAAAGGGGAACGCGATAGCGTTAACGGCCCTCGTTTGCATCGCATTCTCATTTGCTGCGCAAGCGTGCCTCGCGTGACCTAGTTAAAAGCGTCTGAGTCGCAACCGAAGGGTCGTAGGTTCGAATCCCGCCTAAAATTCCTAATTTTTTTTTCTTTGAGGCAAAGGAATTACTTTAAAAGTGAGATCATTTGAGACATACGGCGACCTTTAATTCGCATTACATGTCGAGTTTTAATCACTCCCATTCCAAGCTTGATGTCACGTTTCACGTGAGCATTGTGGGTTGTTTGAAATTCCTGCGCGAGGGCATGTAGCTCTGACGTCATGACCATATATCGACCAATCAGGAATTTTCAGTCACGCCACCGACATCGGCTTTTCTGCGACATGAGCTCCTTAACGCTATCGGGTTAAAATCATTAATTAGCAAGGGTGATGCTCATTTGCAAATTAAATTGACCGGCATCTTGTCAACAACAAACCTCAACAGCCAGGCTATGCCAGCTTATCCTGTATAAGAAAATGTTCACTTGGGCAAGCGCTATTTTGGGCCTGATTCGATCTGAGTGCGAAGGTGCGTATAGATTAGAGTGAACAATTGCGATTACTCCTTGCTGCATGATTAGTTGCATGCATGCGGTGCTGAGTGTAAACTATGTTTGGTTAGAACAACAAGCATTTTGATTGCCGCTCGGTGTTTCTATAAAAAATAGACTGAAAGGAATTATCCTAAAACTTTTGTGACATTTTGAAAATTTCAATGCGTTTAGCTCAGTTGTGTCGTCATCATATACATATATATTGTGAAGCGTATTTCGTAAACCATATTTTATGATATATATGGCCACGAGGTGCTCATTTCATAATTTTATGTGATGTAATTAATTCCTTAGTTCAAGGACACAATCACGATTTCACTTTTAATACTGCGACACAAAGTTGTACCAATCACGGGTATTTTAGGCGACCTACCACACTCCGCGACAGCATTTTATACCGTGTAAATAGATCAGCTTGAACTTTAGAATTTTACTTAAACACGAAGAAAGGACAAGAAAATACAGTATAGTTCTAAATTTCAAGCTGATCTATTTACAGGTATGTACCAACAAGCTCAACTCTTTAGTCTTGTACTTAAACATTTTGATTCAGGTAAAATATATGTTACTGGTAAACAAAGGGATGTTGAGTCGTATGAACACGACGTTATGTACGTTAATGTAGACTTTCTTCTACTCTTGCGTCGAAATTAAATAACTGAATTTCATATTTTTGGTACCTAAAAACAAAAGTAAATTGCACGGACGATCGAAGAAACTATATAGTTAATCGTCTCACGGCGTAAATAGTGTATATTGCCAGAATAACGCGGAAAAAATATTCTCAATTTAGCGGTTCAAACCGGTTCGAACCGGTTCGAACCGGTTTGAACCGTTATTTTTTGCTCCCCGGAACTGAACCGGAACCGAACCGAAAGCCGTGAACCGGAACCGGAACCGAACCAACAAAATTTCGGTTCGACACCCTGGTTAGAGAGCGCCCGTGTAACTAGGGTATAAGACCTCTTGAGACCTTGTTCAATGGAAAGAGCTCTCCGAGGTCCCCGACACAAGCTTGAGGGTATGTAACATATTTTTACGTTTTTGGTCTCCTATCTGATTGCCATTTTTGAGAAAGGGCTACCTTGAGTGCACGTTTAGGTCCTGATGTGGCAAGTGTACACAAAACCTAACAATAACCTCGGACAAAGCCGCGAGCCTGTCTGCCTCTGATTGCTGCTAAGCCCGACATTGCTGGATACCTAGCAATATCTTATCCCCTACCCATTGTGTAGGCCCCTAATAATTTGAGCAAGCAGCAGTTGAACGAGGTTTTGTTTGTGATATATAAAATAACTAACTATTGTAATGGTACTTTGGGAATCTAAAAATATAATAGCCTTTATTATGCGTCTTCATGTATATTACTGAGAGAACTTTGTGTATATTACACAGAGAATGTGTATATGTACACATTCTCTGTATGTGTGCATTATTTCTGTGTATATTACACAGAGAATATACTCTACATTTCTTAAAAAAAGACCGAACATCAGCAGTAAATATACTGGCAGCACAACTCATCTGTTGAATGCTAGTTAATGATTCAGAGTACACGGCAGACCCGCAAAAGAGAAGCATTTTCTCCTTTCTGTATAAAAGTGAGATATTCATTGTGTTTCGTTATTACCTTTTAAAAACTCCTGCCGCATGCGTATTAAAAAAAAAAAAAACGTTATTTTTTTTACTTTGTGAAAGCATAATCGCACCCGACTGGCAACATGCTCCAACGAGCAATTCTCTTAGTCCCGTCCAGCAGGTTGATATCGTCCTGTTTGGGACCAAACGATTGACGGGGCACTCAAGACGACGACAGAAGGGTGACAAAATGCTAAGCTTATGTTTGATACAATGAAAGACGTTTACAAATCCCTGTAACGCGAAATTAGAGCGCCGCTCTTGATGAGGAGAACGGAGAGTATCGGAAGGGAGGCTGTGCCCCTCCTCCTCCTCCGTACCCTCTCCTTTTCTGTTCCCGTCCTCTCCTCCTTTCCTCCTCTACATCCTCCTCCTCCCCTTTTTTCCCAGCTTCAATCTCCTCCTCCTCCTCAAACTGCTTTCCTCCTTCTCCTGCTTACCTTCCACTCTTCCTCATCCTCTGTACCCTCAACTGCTCGTCCTCCTATAGTTTTCCCTGCTAAATGTAGCGGAAAAATTAACGCCGCGTGTGCTAAACAACAATTCGATTCCAAGCAAAATTTAGCAGGGAAGTAAATTGCTGTTGAGGTCACTGATGTCAATTTTCCCGCAAAATCTAGCGAAGACGCTTAATTAGTTCATATGTGACCTGAAACCAAGTCATGTGACGTCATTTTTCTCGTTCATTTTTGCAAGGAAAGCTGAATTGGTGCTGAGGTCATATGACGTCACTTTTTCCGATAAATTAAGCAGGATTTCTCCGCTAAATGTAGCGGAGAAACTGAATTCGTTAATAGGTGACGTGACACCAAGTCATGTGACGTCACTTTGCCCACTATATTTAGTCGCGAATTGAATTCGTGTTTAGGTCACGTGCCGTCAATTTTTCCGCTAAACTTAGCGCAGTTTACGTTAATGGCGCCGACGGCGGCGACGCCGAGAAACTGGGAAGCAGGAGCATAACAGCTGCGCTCTAAAAATAAGGAAAAAACCTCGGTATGTCGGATGGTTAGAGTTGAGACAAAATTTTGCTGTCAGCAATAGCTGAAATATTGCAACCTTTTTTTTAAAGCGCAGCTCTTAAGCGCCCGCTTTCGCGTTAAGCGACGTCGCCGCCGCCATTGGCGTAAGCGCCCCGCAAAATTTAGCGGGAAATTGTTGTGGTGTTGAGGTCACGCGAAATCGATTTTCCCGCTAAATCTAGCGGAAAACAAAATTTGTCCACTGGCGACATGACACGAAGTCATGAGACGTCATTTTTCCCCTAAATTTAGCGAGGAAACTGGTTTTGTGTTGAGGTCACGGACGTCGATTTTCACGCTAAATTTGGCGTGGCAACTTTAACCCGCTAGCAATTTAGCTGGGAAACTTCTTCTAACGATGGAGCAGAAAATGCGAGGAGGAGAGGAGGAGGCTGAGGAGGAAAGGAGGGAGGAAGGGAAGGAAGCGATGAGGAAAGGGTAAAAGAGAGGAGGGTACGATGGAGGAGGAGGAAGTACTCTCCCCTCCGTATCATCCCCTCGTCCTTCTCAAGAGCTGCGCTCTATTTGCGCATTACAGAGATTTTTAAACGTCCTTGATTTCTTCTAGTGACATGTAATTTGTTGCTAAAAGTAAATCCAAGTATTGTGATGCCAAAAAAGCCTTTTTGGCAACTCCAATGCCAAGGTGATAAAGATGATGCAATAAATTCAGTGCTAACGACCTTGCCGATCCAAATATTACTTTTCCGTCATCAATCCGGGATCTCACGAGAAAGTTATACAGACGCAGCAGACACTTTCTGTCGGATCGCCGCGCCTTGAATAAAATGACTTTGAATATATTAGCAGAATTCAGGCCTTTAGGACTGAACTTTATTAAATTGAGGGATCAAATTTAACTTCGTGTACAAGATGAGGCATAGATTACAGATATATGTGGGTGGCTTATTGATCTCCAAGCAGGATCTTGCGTTCTTCCAACGGCCAACGGTCAGTGCCAACGATGGTGGCGATGGTGTAGCGCAGTCTTTAAAACGCTCTTTTTTTAAACAAAACTTTGCGCATTAATATTATATTACTAATATTAATTTAACCATAATTTCGTGAAAAGATTAACACAAATTTATTCCTTCTTAGGTTCAATGTGAACTTTAGGTTTCTTTTTCAGTGTAAATCTGAGGCTATCTCTTGCAAAGTTTCGTTCGACGTATTCCCCTCTGTGCGTGAGTACGTTCATGCGACCGTGTTCGTGTGCACGTGTGGATGCGACCGTGTGCTTGTTTGTGCGTGTGTCTGTGCTTGTGCGTGCGGGCATGCGTTTGCGCGTGTGCACGTTTGAGTACGCACGTGCGTGCGTGTATGTGTGTGTCTCCGCGCGCGCAAGCATATCTCTTTGTGGGTTTTATTGAACTACGCCAGAAAGAAGACCAATTCGATGTCCCTAGAAACTGTAATAAACATCCTCAGTGAGGTGATTAATATTATTATAATAATATTTTTTAATACTCCACGCGAAGTCCAGTGGTTCTTTCTTAACTCCTCAGTAAACACTAGTTGATTGATTATTTGTTTTGAGCTTTATTTTTGCCGGTCGTGAATTGAGACAGATGCGAATCAGCCACTTCCGCACACAGGGCGAACATCCGTTGCTTTTCTAAATATCGCGCCTCGAACTTACCTCAAGAAGTCCGACGCCTCGATTGACCTCGATTTCAGCAGTTTGTTTACAAACATGGTCAGTTCAATTACAGTATGTACAGTTGAAAAGACTGCTACAACCAGTTCAAATAAGATTATTTTTTTAATATGGTTATTTTAATACGACGGTTTGCGCACGTATAGCAGGCGACATAAAACTTATGCAATTTTCAATTGAAAACTTTGGCACTTAAAGTGAAATGTTCAAGATTATACTGTTTTAGACAGAGGAGGGACACTTAATAAGTCTAAGTCTTTGAGCAAGTGGTAAATTTTGAAAAAACGAAAGCTTCCTTCTTTTGGTGTATTTTTCCGCAACTTACCACATAAATAAAAAAGTCGCAAATTAAAAAAAAATACTGCGAAGAGTTAAAGTGGAAGAAATTTTAGTAACTTGAACAAATTAACGTAGAACAGGTGATCAGGCTTCTAAATGCAGGTGTTCCATCTAAAACAATAAATTATAAAAAAAAAGAAGCAAGCGCTATAAGTAAAATCGTTTGATCCGCTAAAAATTTGCCAGGACTTACCGCCGAATTCACAAACCTCATCAAATTGAGGGGCCCTCCACTTCCCTGAGGAAGGTGTAAGGGCGGGCGCTGGCCAATCGCCACTAACGGATCCGCCGTCGCGATCGGCCAAGGCCGGCCCTTACGCCTTCCTCGAGGAAGTGGAGGGGACCCTTAATTTGAGTTAGGCTTGTAATTCGGCGTTATCAAAGTTAGCGGAACGCCAGCCTTATGCAGAACTTAACTGGAACGTAAGGGAAACCAGATTAAAAGTGTATAGATGCCGCACGCTTTGAACGTGCTTTGAAGACTCTTCTGTGTTTACCGGGGGTGCGCTACTTCTTAATCCAAAACAATACTAAATGCGCGCATAAAATATACTTGAAGTGCCAGCGGTGGCTTAGGGCGTGCTTTGAGTAGACTAATAGTTATAAGATCTAAACATACTTGGCAAGTATGCTTGAATCATAGAACGGCTTCCAAGTGCAATATACTACTACTCTACTTTTTGTAATGTTCTATTACGCTGCCTGCCTTTTAGTATACTAGAAGTATGTCGAGTATACTTTTATTACGCTATTTTTCGCTAAGAGAGGACGACTGATGTATCTTACTTGCGTCTTTATTTATTTCATAATGCAGTACTGTTGTTTCTTAGAATACTAAAGTTTATTACACACAAAATAACGAACAAATATTTCGCTGCAAAAAAGTTTACTAGTTATAGCGCCAATGATGTAGCGCCATTTTTTAAAAGTAAATGTAAACAAAAAGGTGGCAAGTCTTGCTGAGATTATGTGCTTGCAGAGCTACAGTACCGATCAATCTATATTTTAATTAAAAGGCGATGACACCATATTTTATTTTGATACTCATTATTGCGAAGCGCAAGATAGAACTAACAGTAACTGAAGATGAAAAGGTAAAGGAATATTACAAAGTACAGTTGTATCAGGAGGGACTAGTTAGAGCTGGTAGAAATGTTACCTCAGAAAACCTTCGCTAAATTCAGGCCCCCGCTTTTGTATTTTTCAGAACCCTTTGCCTAGCACCCTGCTTGGCAACCCATCATGTTCCTGCCCGGTTGACACATAAGTGATATAAATCCTCGCTCTCATTTTTTTTATTTAAATGTTCTTCGATGGAAATTTGGAATAAATTGTACTGACGATGCAATTTGCATTGCATACGTATATATTTACCTGCATGTAATCTTGACTCACTATAGTTTACAGTGAATGTGACTTGTTCACTGCAGCTTCTTTAGATATGTAGTGTTTCACTGAACACTCTAAAACATCTGAATCGAACACTGCATTCTCGCCAAAATCCCCGCTAAAATGGCTGCCAAGATAATAGTACAGCCCGCGGTGATGATCAGATGGCGGAACTGTAATAGCCAGAGAATAAGGTTGGTCTCCAATATTGGATAAGCCGATTATTAAACTGTAATGACGACTTTGGTTTTTAGAAATCTTTACCAACACTTGTCCCATAATGGCTTAGGTATTGGTTAAACGGTGGCCCAACGTAAGTTTAAATGTTGGTAAAATGGCGGTGCAACGACGGCATGAATGATGGTTCAATGTTGGTTTAATAATTGTTGAATCGTAGTCCAGCGTTGGTATTAGGGAATGGTCCTATATTGATTCGGGTTGCGCTTTTGTGAAAGGACAACCTTAGGCGAATATAAGAGCAAATCTTTGACACTGGTGTGGCAATTGGGGTACAAGAATGGTGTGCTGCTTTTGTAGTATATTCCAGCTTTTCATGATATATTTTCAAAAAGACTAGAAGAGCCCAAAATGATATTACATCTGTGTTAGCGATCTATTGGCTCTATAGCTTTTATTTGTAGTCGGAGTGCGGTGCGACGCTGAAGCTTGAAAGTCACTAAAATATACATACGTGTATATTTATATTACTTTTCTGTAATCAATCCGGGATATCACGAGAAAGCTTTACAGGCGCAGCAGACACTTTCTGTCGGATCCCCATGACTTGCGTAAAATGACTGAATTATTAGCAGAATTCAGGCCTTTAGGACGAAACTTCATTACATCGAGGGAACAAATTTAACTTCGTGTACAAGGTGAAGTCTAGATTAAAGATATATGTGGGAAGTTTATTGATCTCCAAGCAGGATCTTCTGTTGTTCCTCGAAATTGAAAAAAAGAGGAGGACATTATTCTTTAAGGTGAAAATTAGAAGCACTTTTCGTCGGCCCACTTACTAATTTTACTTATTGCGAATGTTGGAAAAATTGCAATAGGAAACTGAAATCCGGATTTCAACAACGTAGAAGGAATATGAGACGTTGCGTGGTATTAACCTCGATAGAGATAATTATAACTAACGCTTTTTTATTATTTTTTATAGCAAAGGCGCCAGAATATGTAGCACTTTGTGTAACTTTACAGGTTCGATGAGACAACTGTTTACGCAGCAGAGAATGCGACCCCTCAAACCGCATGCAAACAGGTCCCTTAGGATTTCATACAGCCATGCATCGCACGCCTTCTCATGGTCAAGGAAAACTGACACGCAGTGCTATATTACATATAACGCAGTGCTATATTACATATAATTATTTAATGGGAAGAAGGCGGTCGAATTTCGAGGCTCCCTCTGCGGAAGCTAGACTTTTCCTCAACAAAACAACGTCCTGTTTCAAGGTAGCAGACAAGACCCCTATTGATCGTTCGCTCAAATATTTTGCCAAGGCCACTCGTAAACTTCATAGGACGATAGCTTGATTGCTTTGAGGGGTATTTGCCGGGTTTCAATAGCAGTACAACATAGACCTGCTTTCCTGGCTTGGGGAAAATATCAATGCCCGCAGCTGATTGAAAAAAAAGGTACTTTTGAAGAGATTCTGGGGGCAGCTGACAAATATAACAAACACTGTCATGGCCGCGGGCAGACTGCTTCTTTAGAATAATAGCAAATTTAAATTAATGCATGTAAAATTCTTGTGGTATCCTGTAGAATTTACATCATACATTAATGCGATGACATTCTGAACCAGATTGAACAGCCTAAATCCGCTCTTGTAATAATCGGCGGGAGGAACTTTGTGAAGGTGTTCTCCTGAGACGTTATAAACATCCCTTAGGGAGTAGGCGGGATAAACATTTTGGCCGATACAAAACGGTTCACTGAATGGGCATAGTTCTTTACCTTTTTTCTAGTTCATCGAACTTTGCTTTTCACTTTTTACGATCTTCTATTCGGAGGACTTCCGGTACCGTCGGAATTGATTTCAGGCTATATGCTGTTTTCGTTAACCTCTGCATACACTGTCGACTGTAAAAACAGTAATTCGTGGACGGGACGGTGAAGCCACCCTACGCGGTTCTGTAATTTGCGGTAACACGTGGAGCGACAGTTGCCGGGACGTCCACACCCTTGAATCGCAGAGGTGCTTCGACATCTATAGTTAATATTCGTAGTATTTTTTTAGAGCGCAGCTCTTAGGCGCCCGTTTCCGGCTTGAGCGGCGTCGCCGTCGCCGTCGCCGTCGGCGTCGGCGTAACCTCAAGGTCATTCCAAGGTCACGTGACCCTCAAGGTCATCCCATGGTCACGTGACCCCCAAGGTCACGTGACCTTGGGATGACCATGGGGGTCACCCTTGGGGTCACGTGACCTTGGAATGACCTTGGGGGTCACGTGACCCCCAAGGTCACGTGACCCCCAAGGTCACGTGGCTCCCAGGTCACGTGGTCCCCCAGGTCACGTGGTCCCCCAGGTCACGTGACCCCTGGTCACGTGACCCTCCGAGGTCACGTGATGACGATGACGATGCGGATGCCGGTGACGTCATCAGTGACGTCACTGATGACGTCATCGGCATCCGCATCGTCATCGTCATCATCACTGATGACGTCATCAGTGACGTCACTGATGACGTCATCGGCATCCGCATCGTCATCGTCATCATCATTGATGACGTCATCAGTGACGTCACGTGACCCCCCCCCCCGAGGTCACTTGGCCCCCCCCGTACCCTCCCCTCCTCCTCCTCAAGAGCTGCGCTCTAATTCGGCGTTACAGGGAGTTTTAAACGGCTTTCACTTTTTTTTTTGGTTATCCTTCGTTGGGTAAACATTTTGATTTGGGTATACGTTCGGGCGTCGCTATCAACCGCACTTTTGCGACGCGTGTGAGCATTTATCGTGAAGCAAAAGCCGCGCGAGTCTCCCGCCGCGAGGGAATGTGCTTCGCGCCACGCTTAATGTCACGACTCAGACTGCGTTTTCTGGTCTAAACATATGTTTCGGCGTTGTCATTCGCTGAGCTGCCTCCGTAAGTTGCGGTGATTGGCTCTCCAAGTGTTGTGTGCGTGAAAGTAGACGCACAAACCCTTTTTAGAGTGTAGATGTCCTGGAAGAAAGTTGAAGCGAGTGTCCTTATCGTCGCGGCAACCCAACTTCTGGCGGATAAAACTACCGTGACCTGTGAATCAGGAGAGCAGCCTGCAGCAGAACAGTCGTCCGCCACAGAAATACCACAGAACAGCACAAAACAGAACGGTCACAACAGCGTCACCTAATCGTCGGATATCTACGAATATCGTCTAGCCATCTCATCCCCATCATGGTTACCTGTCACCTGTGCTCTCCCGACGCCCGACAGCATTATTCCAGTGCAGACTCGCTTCAAGTTCTCTTAGCCTTGGTTCACAATGTGACTCCCTCGACATGCATTCCGTTTTGCGCGAAGAGTGTGCGCTCTTCGTAATTGTGTGGCTCATTCACGAGTTACACGAAAGAGACACAGAGGCGTACGACGTGGCCACCTTTTTTAGACATCATGCAGAGCATATGTCAAACGTGCTCAGATATTTTGGTCTGCCGCTGCGTTTTTTTTTTTTTGTGACACTCATCCTTGAACTTGGACGTCTCCTTCCTGACGACGACATTGATGTGACTGTGTACTTTTTTCATAGTCAGGTTTAAACCGCATTTGTGGACGGTAATATCACGGTAGTTCGATTCAGCGAGTTTGCACTGAAATAGCTGCTCGGTTGGAGCATAATCAGGAACAAGGCTCGGGATTCTTTCTTGTCGGGATCAAAGTTTGTACTCTTAGTTTGGGACGATTCCTTCCTCCGACCGTTGGTTGCGGACATTTTTCTCTGCCGAAGCAACTTGTCTCAAAGCAAGGCCTCGTCAGTGAGCGTCTTCACCAATCTGAACGGGACATGTGCTTTGTGTTTGCGGTGCTCGCCGTTTTGCATCCTGCAAACGGGGCTTACAGAGGAAGAGCATCCTCGTATCGTGAACATATGTGCAAGTGTCTGTTTCCGAAAACGTTCCCTGTAACCTTACCGCGGGGCCTTTGAGCGTAAAAATTGTGTCTCAGTGAACGTGTTTGGTTACGACAGCGAGAAAAGCTTTGTCTACCCCCTGAAGGTAGTTGATGACGCTAGTTGGACCAGCATGTCGATCTTCTCCTTGTTGAGAACCATTTTTCTGGGCATTACAAACTTTGCGAGGCTTTTTTCAAATACCAAAAGCGTACGCTTTCGTTGTAAGAGGTGTCTAACCGGGTTTCAGAGGCAAAAAAACCCTATCTGACCATCTCTCAATGTGCAGGGACAAGAAGCCAGGCAAAACTGACTCGCTGTCGCACTACCTCAAACGCAGCCCGATAACTATCCCGTCGTTTTAAAGATGACACAGGAAGGACAGCGAGCCTTTGATATTATACATTCTCACTTCATCGAGTGTTTTCGGCAAAGAAACCCTCGGTTTTTGGAGAAGATCATTGCGTTTATCGATCCAACGCGTTCGGAGGGCTGAAAAGCTGATCAACTTGATCGTCCTATTGTTTTTTCTTTACAGTTTTCGGTGCGCCATCTGTCGGTCCAGGCTGGAGCGGATCCCCCACAAAACTGCGCCTCACAAAAGAGCATTTTCGGAAGCGAGTCATCTACCTCCTCATCACACGCCTCGTAAATATTTTGGACTGTAGCGCAATTGCTCGCGTTTCCTCCCCGGTGTGTCTTGAAACTTCTTGGGTACATTTTTGTATAATCCGCCAGTGTACGGAAGCCGGATCCTATCTCTCTTCTCATCTCACACCTTGACCTTGTAAACATTTCAATCGAAAACAGAATGAGGCTCGGTGTGTTAAAAAAAATGAATATCCCACTACTCACTTAGTGGCTTTTTGTTGCTTAAAACCAAAGCTATACTGCTTCAAAACAAGCAGCAACACATGTTGCGTAAGAGCCAAGGGTGTAAAGAAATCTGAGTCTCGCAAGTTCACCTACGAGCTGTACAAGCACGCTCTAGAGACGAAAACTTTGCACAGAGTGACGCAGTATTTGATTGCTCGAAAACTTAACGAGGACAAAAGCATCGCGGTCGAAAAGATTGCTCTGAATCCGTTCGACAACAAGCGATACATTTGCAGCGACGGGATTACGACGTTTCCCGTTTAGACACAAGAGCGATCTGCCTCCTCACCACACGCCATGTAAATATTTTGGACTGTGACGCAGTTGCTCGCGTTTCCCACCGCGGTGTGTGTTGAAAACTTCTTGTGTACATTTTTATATAATCCGCCAGTGTACGGAAGCCGGAGTCTATCTCTCTCTCGTCTCACACCCTGACCTTGTAAATATATTTTTGACTTGTATCGCGCGCGTTGCTTTGTTATTCAACAACTTTTTTTTTTTGCCTCGGATGTGTCTTGATACTGCTTGTGTTGTACATTTTTGTGTAAAGTGTTTCCAGTGGTTTCACCTGTCGCGTAGAGTGATTTTAAAAGCCGTATCTGTATCTATAAGTGTGCGTGTTTTTAGAGCGAATGATAATAAAAAACATGAAACATCATATCTGTCTCGTCTTTACCGCGTATGAATGCGACCACGCTCCGATCCATTTCCCACAACACGCTCCGTTCAGCAGCTGCAGATGACGCTAAAATTAACGAGAGATGACGTGAGCGCGAGAGTTGACGCCATCTACCAAGCTGGCGCTAACATTATCGAGAGATGTCGCGTGATAATGCTTCACGTCAGCTAAGAGATTCAGGTGCGCGCCACCCCTCAAAATAAGGTATGTACAGCTTACCATGTGCGGTAAGCGCACGGCAGGGTAACTTGAATGCTTTACGCTGTGTCAAGATGTATAGCACGGCCTGTGAACTTCAAACTTTTAACCCAGCCAAAATTTAGCGGTATCCAGCTGGTGCTAAGGGAATCTTCAGATGACGGCCGAATTTAGCGGGTCGAAGCTTTTACCACCAGATGTCAGCAATTATTTGGCGACTTCAAAGTTCTAACGCTAGATGGTGTCTATTAGAAAAAAAACCAATTCACTGGGCCCAGCGCGGTCTGTGAGTTTCCGAGACTTTGCCCCACCGTTTAGCAGGTCCACTTCAAAGATTTACGCTGGACCAAGATGTAACACGGTCCGCCAGCTTCAAAGTTTAACCGTCACCTCACCCCCAAATTTTGCGGCTGAAGCTAATTGGACCGTCACATGACTTCCAAAGTTTATAGCGAGTCGAAGCTTTTACCACCAGATGGCACCCAATTTGAATGAGGCACTTCCAAAATTCGCTGGGGCTTTGCAAAGTTTTTGCGAGCTGGCCCCAAATCTTAACAGGGTCGCTTTAAAACTTTACGCAGGACCAACATCAATCACGGTCCGCGAGCTTCAAAATTTTACATTCACCTCAATCTCACTTTAGCGGGACCCAGCTGCTGCTATTTGGGACTGTCACGTGACGCCGATTATCAGCGGGTCGAAGACCCCAAATGCTAAGGGGGCACCACGAGGCTACGAGTCCGCGAACACCGTTTGAATCGCGCGCGCGAAATCACGTGATAGTAAGACGAGCAACGTCACACAACCACGGTCACATGACCTGCGGCGGAGCCTTTTTTAGCGATAAAAATGCATTTACCACGTGCGATTCAAATCACGTGACCATCATGTGACCGGAGCTCAGCGCCCTCTGTTGGATGCAGTACAAAGCCTATGTGATATCACGTGAGCGCCCTCTTTCGGACACAGCTCGAACCCTGTGCGACATCAGCTGAGCGCCATCTGTCGTACGCAGCTCGAACCCTGTGCGACATCAGCTGAGCGCCATCTGTCGTACGCAGCTCGAACCCTCTGCGACATCACGTGGTTGTTATCATGAATTGCACACACCCGAACAACTAACACAAGTTAAGCGGTCTGTACCCAAAATCGACAGGTCGAGTCCCAGTCGCCCGCGCAGCCTTTTTAATCGAAAAAATGCATTTACCGCGCAGCGATTCAAATCACGTCACCATCATGTGACCGGAGCGCAGCGCCCTCCCTCGGATGCAACACAAACCCTGTGCGACATCACGTGAGCGCCATCTGTCGTACGCAGCTCGAACCCTGTGCGACATCACGTGGTTGTTATCACGTGGTTGCACACACACACGAACAACTAACACAAGTTAAGCGGTCCGGGAAGCATTGTGCTCGTAGCTCAGGGGATAGAGCGTCGGGCTGCTGTACCCAAGGTGGAGAGGTCGAGTCCCCGTCGCCCGCAGAGCCTTTTTAATCGAATAAAATGGGCATTTACCGCCCAGCGATTCAAATAATGTCACGTGACGGTCACGTGACACGTGGCGCTGTGCTGCGTCATGTGACCGCAGCGCAGCGCCCTCCTCGGATGTAGCACAAACCCTGTGCGACATCACGTGAGCGCCATCTGTCGGACGCAGCTCGAACCCATCACACGTAAGACGCCCTTAGCGTCCTGTGTGACATCACGGGGTTGTTATCAGGTGATGACCACAACACCTGGCTTGTGGTCTGAGGTTTGCGGTTTGAGGTTTGTGGTTTGTGGTTTGCGGTGGCACGCTTCTGGCACGCGCCTGACACGCGACGCGCACGTGACCTCACACCACGTGACACGAGGGCGGGACCTCGCTGAGCTCTGATTGGTCACTGTCTAATGCCCTGTGGGCGGGGCCATCGATGCCCACGGCCTGCCATTGGTCACTGGGATGGGAGAGAGGGAAAGGGCCCCGCCCTACTGCGCTGTGATTGGTCGGATCGGGTTAGGCTCCGCCCTCCTGCGCTGTGATTGGTCGGATCGGGTTAGGCCCCGCCCTCCTGGGCGTTTGTTTACAAGTTGGCCTAACTCGTACATGTTTCCTACTACT
>JAZHYW010056106.1:0-59904 GCA_037355805.1 Ixodes ricinus
AAAATCACTGCTTTTTGGTTTGTGCAGCATTGGCATATTTAATTTTTTCAGTCTGCTTCATACTCGGTCCCTGAAAGCATTTGAAGGTTGTAGGTCCATGTGCACAGTGACTTGTGCTTGCAAGGTTTAAATACAAGATGGTTTCCCAGTACCTGATGCTATGCATGTACAATCTTCTTATGGGTGTGCGAATATTCATATTTTCGAATAAAGAATCGAAAAGTTGTTTATAAAGGTTTTTAATATTTTGAGAATATTTTTTGGAATAATCAGAAGCAGATTGGGAACGGTTCACACGTCGAATTTTCGTTTGTAGGCGGTTACCACAGAGCTCCCATATGCGCCATAAGATGTCGCTAGCTTTTCTCGCTAGTAGCACCCTACGTATATTTGGCAGAAAGTCGGCATATGTTTGTGCGTCTCTTGCTGTACATAGAGCTACAGTGCATACTTTCTTGCGAAACTTATCTTTTGTGGGAAGTCTCAAGATTACAACTATTGTTTTTCTCACAAAACTGCAGCCTGTGAACTACGTGATCTCATGTTCAGCCCTTCAACGTCGGTCTTCTAGTTTTACTCCTTTTGTAGTGACTGCCCCAAGGCAGTTTTCATAACTTGAGTTCCATGCTTCTACAGTTTCTGCATTCTGCCTAAATTCTGCTGAAGTCAAACTCATACATTATTGTAGTTTTAGTCTCAACTTAATCACAAAGCTCAATTCTGGTAGTTCTCACTTAGCATGGTACTTTTCCAATGGTTTCCACGAAACAATCAGTGTGCCAAATATTTGGAAAGTATTCAATTTTGTCGGGAAAGTCACTATTCAGACACCGCTATTTCGGTACTTCGTCATATGTAATCTTAAAGGCGAGACTGTACCCCTTGCTATACAGCGAGGACTAAAGGGTTCTAACCCACTTTGAATAAATCGCAAAAATCTTTTTCGTGTTCTGTGACTCGGTAACTTACGACATTTTTCAGCTAGACGGTGGATTTATTTTGTGAAAATCTCAATGAGAAAGCTTATCCACTCAAAAGTTACAAATGAAAACAATAAATTTTCCATGGACCGCCGTGAAGTTAAGCCTACTTTAGACTTGAGTTTCAAAATGCCGTTGCGGGCCACTGGGGACGATTGAGTAAGCTAAAACAGAATGTAGGAAGCAGAGCCTTCCCACTTTGCTCCGGTCGCCCGGTTTGTGTCATGTATGCCCCAGTGGCCTGCAACAGCGTTTCTAATCTCTAGTCTGAGATGGGCTCAGCCAGACTTGTACGTAATCCGTTACAAGTAACGAAATTACTTGTAATCTCTTACATTTATCAGTAATTTAGTAACGGAATAATTGTAAGAGATGATTTCTTTACATATTTACGAAACGGACTCGTTGTAATCCCTTAAATTTCATTTTTTGGTGCAAAAGGCCCCCCCCCCCCCTTTGCACCAAAAAAATAAAAGTAGAAAAAAACGTTGTTTTTGTTTTGGTGAAGTCGAGCCCAGTCACACTGTCACGTGAATTGACCAGTGCAAAGGGAGGCCTGGCACTCTTCAGTTCCCCAAAGCCTTCTTTACAACACCAAGCCTCCGAATCTATTTGAATATATTATTCTTAAGACCCTAACAACAATGTCAAAAGATCCAAATGGGTATTTCTAAAAAAAAAAAGAAGTGGAGGCAAGCAATACGCTTATTAAGTCCCTCTATGTTTTATTTGCGATCGAAGACGGGGAGAGGAGGACACCAAGTGATTGTGTGTCTCTTCGAGAAGCTCGAGGCGGTAAGTGCAAAGACAAGAATTAACAATGTCCTTCTCGGTTATAGTGACGGCCACTTTCATACTGTCAACAGCAGAGAACGCTGCGTCTACTCTAAAACACACTGAAAGAAAGGTGATACTATGTGAAAGTGTTATTACCACAAGCATCCTCTTTCGTTGCTGCACACTTCTCATCTTTTCTTAAGAAACAGGGTGTATTTTTTCTGCTTTTTGTCACATTATTTGACCCTGTTTTAAAAGCTACTTACTTTTTTGTACTGCAACTTCTAGGGTTAGCCCATTTTATTTGTGAATTCCAGCCAGGTTATCTGCATCTCACACACCCTATTGTGAGTAAGCTTTTTCGAGCACTTGGAAAATGGTAATAGTCTTCTTTTTTTCCCCTCTTTTTACCCCAGCAGGACGCATCTAATATCAAGCAGAGATTTTTACAAATAAAACAAAATGGTGGCTGACGTAGACTTAAGATTCTGGGCTTGAGGAGAGAGTGAAACAATGAGGCTTAGTTCTGTGCCCTTCGCTGCCCGTGGCATGAGTGTACTTCTATCTGGAGAACACCAGAGTAAACTGCAGTGCTCCGTGCGTTTTTGAACGGCATCAAGAAAGGTACACACGGCAAACGTGTGTTTAAATTTCCTTGCGTTAACCGACGTTCTAATTAATTGTTGCTATGAGTGTCCTGGTGTTTTTTTCTCTCTTATTACTTATATTTATATACTGAAATCGTTTTTCTTATTTACCAGCGTCTCAACCGAAGCTCGACATGTTCAGAACCAAAGGAAGAAGAATATTCATCCAAACCTTATATAATATTTAATTATCTACAATGTTTTGCTATTGTCTATCAATAGATGCCTGTATAGTAAGGTGTGCATAAATCAATTCTTATTGCAGATTTGGCTAGTTTTATCACGACTTCTACAGCTTCGCGATTTCGACACTAGAGAATTTTAGTAGATTGTATACCCTTGACTCCGTTAACGATACCCGATAATCCGCCGCCGCCTTTCCGCATGCATCATATCGTTATCGGGGGTATCGGAGGTATCGGAACGATGTACTAAAACTCTCGAATATGAGGCAGCGGCTTCAACGACGAAGCTTTGCTCTATCTTCGAGGTAAATAGTTCTTCCACTGCTTCACTGAAGAAGCTCAATGCGGAGCATGGAGCATTCGTGAGACACAATATGGCACTCCCATCCAGTGCCTCAGTTCAAAGAATGTTCAGCGTAGCAATCGACATCTCAGTAAGAAATGACGCAAAATGTCTGACGAGACTTTCGAGAGTCAAATGTTGCTCAAAATACTCAAGGTCAATGGAACAGGTGGCAAGAATAAGAACTTGAATAACCCTTTCCTCTTTGTTTCTTACTTGAGGACAAGAGATAATGTTGGAAGTAAGGCCACGAATGTCAACGGATTACTTTTTGGAGAACGATCACTTACTTTTATAGGAGGGTAATTGTAATAGTAGTTAATTACATTTTGGCCTTGAATAATTGGAAATGTAATTCCTTACTTTTTTCAGTAACGTGTGCAAGTCTGGGCTTAATGTCGGTCCATAGGAAATGTATCGTTTTCATTTGTAACTTTTGACTGAGGGAAGCATTTTCGTTCCATTTTTTGTAAAAGAAGTCTACCACATAGCTGAACCCATGTCGTAAGTTATAGTGCCGCAGCATGCAAAACTAATTTTTGCGATTCATTTGAAGTGGATTAGATCCCTTTGGCCCTGGTGGTAGTTTGTTGCGGCTCATTAGCAGCAGGAGATACGAGCCCTTTCTTCTTTCCACTTTAGAAGAGCAAATCCCACAGTCTGCTTTCCTCCACTCCAGCATTCATTCCACTACTGTGGATAGAAGGATCGGCACAGTGCACTGCTGTCCTTGAGTTGCAACGCACTAGTCACTGCTAGTCATGTCTTGGTTTGTGTTGCTTTTTGAAATGTGCGTGATTCTAGATATGCGTTATATCACACTGCGTTTATTTCAATTCTGGTTTGTACAAGACTCAGTCATTTGAGTCCACCCCAATAAAGCATCTCTATTCCAAGCAGTGTTCCAAGCATTTACTGTTATTAGCCTGGTGGACACTGATTATTTATGCACTTTTTTGTGATAACTTTATTGACTGTCGCGAACTAGAGCCGCGAAAGTGTTGTTCCAAATTGCCTTTATTACGCTTAGTGGTTTCATCTTAGAAGTTTTATAAGATGTCTAGTCATGCCATTGATTTTTATGCCATTCTGTTTGTGACAGTCACAATAAAATATTGTCATTTACTATCAGAACTAGCGCCGTCCTCATCTATCATAACGCCCACCCTTGAAGCATGTACTATTAAACCAACAAAGGGGCCATAGTACCTTCTTCTAGGGGGTAAAACTGATCCCATCAAGTGTACATTTAACCCCAAAGAGGATAATAGTTCCCTCCATAAGGGGATAAAGGCAGACTTGTACACGTTACTGAAAAATAGTAAGGAATTACAATTACAATTACAATTACTTGAGGCTAAATTGTAATTTATTACAATTACAATTACCCACCAATAAAAGTAAGTGACCGTTACCACGAAAAGTAATCCGTTACTTTCGTGGCGTTACTTTGAACATTATTGCCCTCAAGTAAAAAACAAAGGAAAAGGGTTATTCAAGTTCTTATTGTTGCAACCTGTTCCATTTAATGACCTTGAGTATTTTGAGCAACAGCTGACTCTCGAAAGTCTCGTCAGACATTTTGCGTTATTTCTTACTCAATATGTCGACTGCTACGCTGAACACCCTTTGAACTGAAGCACTGCATGGGAGTGCCATATTGTGCCTCACGAATGATATATGCTCTGCATTGATAATTTTCAGCGAAGCAGTGGAAGTACTATTTACCTCGAAGATAGAGCAAAGCTTCCTCGTTGCAGCCGTTGCCCGATATTCGAGAGTTTCAGTAGATCGTTCCGATACCTCCGATACCCCCGATAACGGTATGATAAATCCGCAAAGGCGATGGCGGAGTATCGGATATCGTTATCGGACTCATCGGTACGATCTACTAAAATTCTTCATTGTCGAAATCGCGAAGCTGTAGAAGTCATCATACATTTAGCCAAAACTAAAATAAGAATTATGTCCATCTTTTCATAGACCCCTTGCAGAAAATCCGGCAACAGTGTGATCTCGGCATGGCAACCATGGCAACAGCGAGGCGGTCAGCAGCTGTTGACATGGTGAAGGAAAGCAGGTCGCAACCTCGGCTGTGCGCCAACCGAGCTTAAGGCGCTTCATCTGTAGTTTTAAGGACAGCTTACGCGCTCCAGAGTATCAGTGATGATGCCAACACAGTGCTGTGTCCCGGTCTGCACGCAATATGGATACACTGACAAATTCGGATGGAAGGTAGTACTTATATATACCGATCGGACCGTCCGCTGCCGCGACCGTTTGCCTAACTTCACCAATTCTCATTCATTTGATTAATGAGGCTTATATATGGGTTCTGCATTATACTGCTTTGCGTTTTCTTTAATATTGCGGTTAGACAGGTATTCGTTTGACGCGGATGAACGATCGTCGGTTTCACCCGACGCATCCGTTGCCTTTCGGCCGGCCTCACGATTTTGCATGCAGTTGCTTCACACACTACGTTGTTATTTCATCGCACATGTATTTGGTGTTGCTCGGTAGACAGATACCATCGGTGTGGCTAAACGAGCAGTCGAATTCCTCTATCAATACTGCGAACGTTTTCCACACTTTAAAAAATATCGCGTAAAAAAAAATAGAACTTTGCCTTGCAGACGCGTTTTTTGAAAAGTCTTTTTTATGTTACTGAGGCATCCATTAACACCATGTCACTTTATGCTTCCATGCAGAATTGCAACAGCACCGCATTAGGTTCCCCTTGAGGGCATCTTTTTATGCACGTTTAGTGGGGACTTGCAGACACATCATGATTTGTCATCATCTCATCATCTTTGTTTTCAGGTTTCCTACCTAGCAAGCTATAGCTACCAAGGTTATTTTCCCAGTCGGCGGCGGGAAACAGAGCCGCGTTACTTCATTTGCCCTGCCACTTTTTCACGCAGAGCCAGCGGGCCGAAGAAAAAACATTCCTTCACCATGAAGAGCGCGCACACTGTTGCCCAAGGCGCACAGAGTTGTCACGCTTTTGGAAGGGGTCTATACCGGCATATATTGCCAGGCAACAGCAAAACATAGTTGTAACAGTAAGCTGATAATTCAATAATGAATAAGGTTTGGCTCGATACTCTTCTTCCTTCGGTTCTGAACAGGTCGAGCCTCGGTTGAGACGTTGGTGAATAAAAAAGTTTCCAGTATATAAATATAAGTAATAAAAAAAAAGAACACTCATAACAAAAAGTAATTAGAACATTGGTTAAAACAAAGAAATGTAA
This sequence comes from Ixodes ricinus, assembly GCA_037355805.1. Taxonomy (NCBI): domain Eukaryota; kingdom Metazoa; phylum Arthropoda; class Arachnida; order Ixodida; family Ixodidae; genus Ixodes; species Ixodes ricinus. The sequence continues at coordinate 6,187 of JAZHYW010056106.1, forward strand.
ACGCACGTTTGCCGTGTGTACCTTTCTTTATTGCCGTTCAAAAACGCACGGAGCACGAACCGACTGCAGTTTACTCCGGGGTTCTCCTGATATATCGTCCGCTGATGACACGGGCAGCGAAGGGCAGAGTACTAAGTAAGCCGCGCTATGGCCCCACTCACGAGTTTCACTCTCTCATCAAGTCAGAATATAAAGTCTACGTCAGCCACCATTATGTTTTATTCGTAAAAATATCTGCTTGAGATAAGATGCGTCCGGCTGGGGTCAGTACAGGAAGAAGAAGAAAAGGAAGACTATTACCATTTTCCGAAGTGCTCGCAAAAAGCTGACTCAGAGAAAGGGTGACTGAGATGCAGATAACCTGGCTGGAATTCACAAATAAAGTGGGCCAACCCTAGAAGTTGGACTACAAAAAAGTAAGTAGCTTTTAAAACAGGGTCAAATAAGGTGAAAGAAACAGAAAAAAATGCATCCTGTTTTCTAAGAGAAGATAAGTGTGCAGCAACGAACGACATGCATGCTTGTGGCAATAACACGTTCACATATTATCACATCTCTTTTAGTGGATTTTAGGGTAGACGGAGCGTTGTCTCGTGTTGTGACATTATGAAAATGGTCGTAGTCACTTTAACCGAGAAGGACATTGTTAATTCTTGTCTGTGCACTTACCGCCTCGAGCTTCTCGAAGAGGCATACAATCACTTGGCGTCCTCTCCCAGCCTTCGATCGCAAAAAAACAAACAAAGTGACTAAAAAAAGCGGATATAACTTGACTCCCCTCCCCTTTTTTCCTTCTTTTTGTAGAAATGTTTATTTGGATTTTCTCGACATTGTTGTTAGGGTCTAAAAAAATAAATTCAGAGGCTTAGTGTTGCAAAAAAAAAAGGCTTTGCGGAACTGAAGAGTGCCAAGCCTCCTTTGCGCTGTCAATTCACGTGACAGTGTCACTACGCTCGACATACCCCCCCCCCCTTTACGAAAAAATAACAAACAATAACCTTTCTTTAGAAAGGAGGCGGGAAGGGGGAAGGGTTGGTCCTGAAAAAAAAATGTTACGGATTACAAGGAATCCGTTACGTACAAGATGTAAGGGAATTACTTTAAAATTACTCTAGAAAATATATAATTAATCCGTTACTAAATTACTGATAAATGTAAGGGATTACAAGTAATTTCGTTACTTGTAACGGATTACGTACATGTCTGGATAAGGTTGACACCCAGGGACTGGGTCCGGACATTTCGTCGAACGCCGTTTCATCGAACGCCATTTCATCGAAGCCATTCCATCGAACACCGTTTCATCAGAAGCCGTTTCATCGAACGCCTTTTCATCGAACGCCGTTACAGCCTGTAATATTTTTGTAATTTATTTTAATTTTTATACCCAACTTCATGTAATTCTCCCTGTTTTTTTGTTTTTGTATTACAGGGTGCAGTGACGAGATAAGTTCCATCGTGAACATACCGTGCTTCGAGAAGAAAGAATCCATGAAACAATGTCCCATATCCATGCTACCTGAAACAATTAAAAATGAGACAAAAAACAGAAAGCTCGATGTGCTTTCTGGGAAGCGGGTAGTGTTTTATTGTCTGACAGCGTGTACGTGTAACCTTGGGTTATGTGAGGATCCGGAAGGGTTCAGTCTTCTTGGGTGGCAGAGTGCGCCAATCAGTGCATAAAGATGATAATCAGAGTGTCGTTGTATTTTATTTCACGTGCTCGCCTGGGAGAGTATCGTTATATTATAAGCGTGCTGTCCTCGCAGTTAAATGTTTTCCGTGAATAAACCTTGAACTAAGCGTAAGGGTGCAAACGAGCTTGTGTGAGTTGCACATTACTGAAACCCCGAAACCAGGCACGTAGCCCGCCCCCCCCCCCCCTCCGAAATCTTCCATTTTGCTGGGACGTCCTCTCCCCCTCCCCCTCATACAGCATTTTTTCATGGGCGCCCCCCCCCCCCCCCCGAAACAAAATCCTGGCTACGTGCCTGCCCGAGACAGCAGGTAGAAACCCACGCGACAAACACTTGGCAGCGTCTTTGAAGCGGCTGTTCTTTAATTGCAGTGTCGTGGTTCCTGAGTCATGCACATGAGTAAAGCTTTTCTGTAAGTCGTCGGTAGCTAATTGTTTTTTCATTTCTTTTTCTACCAATTGCTTTCATTGTAGAATTACGACACGCATCTTCAAAACGATTTCACAAGTCCTTAGTCTTAAACGGCATCGCAAATTGAAACATGTATAAAGTCGCTGAATTGTTGCACCCCAAAAATCGGTACTCGAGAAATTCGACAGAAACGGCCCTCAAGCGATTCGATGGAACGGCGTTCGATGAAACGGCGTTCGATGACAACGGCGTTCGATGAAACGGCGTTCGATGGAAACGGCGTTCGATCGAAACGTCCATTTCATTCGATGAAACGGCATTCGATTGAAATGGCGCCACGGTGAACCGTCCGCTACCGCCAGGGACGTGGCACAATGCTATTGCCCCCAAAATAGGGGCAACTGTTTCTCTATATGGAGCTAAAACCAGCCCCCTATTTAAGGTGCTGTTGCCTCCAAAAGAAGGCAAAGGCATCCTCTTTAATCGTCTACTTCCGAATGGGGTTGAAGTTTCCCCTTAAAGGTAAACGCTGACCTTAAAAGAATGGACTTTTAATCCTCAAAAGGTACTAAGGTTCCCTCCAACAGGAGGAAGGTCACACCCTAACCTAGGGTGTAAGTTTGCACCTCGTTACAGGGGGTATCGTTACCTTCAAAGGGTTACCCAGTGTGCAAGTCAGTTATTCCCTTAAGGAGGAGTTCAGTAACCATTTTTAAGAGTGCAGACGACAGAGCTCCGTCAGTAGCGGTTTTGGCGCTGCTTGATTAGCCTCATGTGCTACAGCGTTGACTGTGCTATGACTTAAAGCGAAACGGAGTATAAACATTTATGCCTTGATACCTGATAGCACCTTTTACAGGTAGCGCCTACGAATAGTCATGACGAACAATGTTTTCTCGGAAGAGATTGGTGTCTTTCAGATCACTGCTCCCGCAATATGCCACCACACTGTTCCCAAAATCCCAAGCATTAGGAACTTTAATAGATGCTTTCTGCAGTCTGATAACAATGTGGAGATCAAGTCGTCTGCTTCTTGCGCAAGAGTTTCGGTGACGTCAGAATGACGCCGAGCTCTGATTGGCTCTCGATTGAAGGATAGTGGGTAGACCTCAAGGCAAGCTGCCCTAAGGTCTAACCACCATTCTTCATTCGGAACCAATCAGAGCTCGTTATTATGACGTCACCACAACTCCTGCAAACGACGCAGATGAACTTGCGCTCTGCATAGTGTATGCGCAAAGGCGCGGCGGAGTATCGAGTGTGACTCTCGGAGTTATCGATTCTATCTATTCCAACTACAAAGTAATATCTGAGTTGTCACCTAAAGAAACACCCTTATCTGCTGTAACATGGTGTAATACGCCAAAACAACAAGAACGCAAACGAACTGGACAGGTCCTGTCCAGTTCTCCCTTCGTTTTCGTCCTTGTTGTTTTGGCGTATTACTCACATGGCGACACAAACCAACTAGCCCAACTAGCCATCCTTATCTGTAAGCGCACCTAACATATGTACTTAAATTTAACCAGTATGCAGCGCCTTCCAGCGAAACGATATTCTGTAACATACAGTCGCTTTGCGCTTCTTACCACATTGATAAGATAAAACGATCACCAAGCGTGGCTGTCTCTTCTAGCCGATGTCCTTTTCAACCCGTCATCTTGAAAAAAGTCTCCTAAACGTTTCATGCCGAGCAAACATATCTCCTAATCTACTAAATATGAATGAGACAAGCCGCAAGATCTTGAATCACTGGGTGATCGTTTTCACGAAAGCGTATGGCAAAACTAAGCCGCGGATCAGAAGCCCATATCAAAGAATGAAAACCACACAGCTTAGCATCTAGCATCTTCCGAGGGATGAGCTGGCTGGGCTAGCTAAAGTCACTGGATCCTGGGAAAGTAGTGCCATTGCCTTCCTGCCTCCTATCCCGAGACAAACAAACACCAACATACAGATGTAAAAACCACTCAAGGGGATTGGCTGTCTTAGTTGCCATAGCTCAATCGCCATTTCGGTCCATTCAAATCTTCGAAGCTCCAAAGGGTCGTTCTGAACCACTCGCGCCAAGATCACTATATGGAGCATAATTGCACTCGAAAGCGCTCCTCACCAATATAAGCGTCTTTAGCACTGTGCATGGAATCAACTTACCAATCGTGCTAATCTCTACAAATCTTCTCACAATCATATTGCTTTTCATACATATTTTAATGGAGGAATTTTTTTTTTTTCAATGACTGCAGGCACCGACGTTTTTTTTTGTGGCGATACAAAGACGTATTATTGTTTCGCCGTTGGGTGGATAGTAAACTCTCCGTGTACAATAACCCTCTCTAAAAATTACCCGTCACGAATGAATTGTGGAGTGGCCTCACCAAGAATAGAAAGATAAAGGAGAAACTGCTAATTACATAAACCAAAAAAGCGACCACTATCGTGAGGGTAGTTTGGCGCTACTTTCCGAGGATCCAGTTGCTTTACTTTTACGAGACATAAAAAGGACCCACACAAACTCTGTCACAGCCAAAATTTTAATCAACAACGAAAGCTTTTTTGTGTGTGCATACAAGACTGCCAGAACACCTGAAGGAAACCCACACCAACCAAGGTCGAAGTTCTAAAGACAGGGAGATCAGTGCGACGCTCCAGCTCGCCCGCAGAGCAGTTAGTTCTACCGTCAAGGAGAGTCCTCCTTTGTACTAGAGGCCGTTAGCAAACTCCTTTCCACATAATGTCATTCCATGGTAAAGGGAATTTAGAGCGCCAGGTGACACGACCTCCCTTTCTCTTTTGGGAGAAGGCACTTCATACTAGAAGAACTTAAAGGGCCACTGACAACTCCAAGATTAGTATTTATTACCATCTCAAACGCTCCGAAATCGCGTGGCGATATACAAAACAAAGTCATCGCGAAAAACAAAATAATTTCTGGCGCGCGAAACAGCCCATCAAAGTTTGTGTACTCCTTTCCTAATTTAAGCTCCTCCTCGCTTCTTTTTATCGTAACGTAATTGGCAAAGACTTTTCGAAAACGTTAAGAGGGTGTCGCAAGTGACATGTCTAATAATTTTTATTGTCATTCATAAAATACGTTTTTTACGACGACTGTAAAAGTACTGGTGACGTCGAAAAAAATAAAATCAGTGACCGGAAATGTTAAGGACGAAACATTGGCGTCTCCTACCATTTTCTTTATACTTTCAACAAGGCGCGTGGTGCGCACGACGGGGAAATCAAGGACGGCTCGAAGGAGTTTTTTCTTTGTTTTTCTCGATGCCGGATAACCTCTTGGATGACATCTCACGCAGCACCTTTCGAAAATCACCCCGCACCTGGCTCACCAAGGTCTGCTACACGTGGTTTTCTTCCTTACTTTTTTAGAAATCGCTTTAAACCGACTAACGTTGCTAATAAAAAGATGAACTAAAAAGTGACGCGTCGACTGTGTGGTGACACGGCCTACGAGCGCGAAGCGTATGCATCCAGGAAGAAATCAAACGACGAGCTGTGCTCTAGGTGACGAAAGAATAAGCCCCCGTTTATTGCGCTGGCCGATAATATACACTCTGGGGAACCTCACGTGGTAATGACGCTGGGTGTACGCAGTAGTCGCCCAGCTATCTGCGTCGCCTAACGAAGGCAGGCGATAGCAGCACGGTCTGCACGGCAAGAAAGGTCTCGCGAAATACTCTCGCGGTTAGACGTGGGGTATAGTGCCCATGAACGATGAGAGGAAAAAAGAGGGAAAGTTAAACGACACTTCTTGTTTAAAGATATCTGAAAAGGCAAGGAGCCCACCATTTCGCTAACTAGTTCCTAGATTCCTGATGGAATTCAAAATCAAGCTTTATGGCAAAACATTTCTTTTCCTCTGCAAATAGTCAGTTCTCAAGCTTGATATTCTTAGGGATATCCCTAGGAGTCATTTTCAGTCGATTACAATAATCAAAAGTTGGGGCTTCATACCACTCTGTGAAGGCGGTTGGACAGCGAAGCTGCGGTATCACCTGCAACGATTGCCCACAGCATTGCAGACCCTTTTTATGGCAAACGCCGTTAGGCGGTGCTCCAAACTTTGATGTCCCAGAGAACTTTCGGTTTATAAAAATAATAACCATGGGCCACCTTAACACAGTTTCTTGAAATGTAGATGAAACGTTTAACCACTAGCTCTCCAGGTGAACACCATACGAACTAAGAAGTGCGAAATCTTTTGAAATGTTTCGAGTATTCTCGTAAACAAACTTTCCTTCTCTAATATGGAATATTGTACAGCCGAAGGCCCTCGTTAAATCTCCAACTTTGTTGTTCGTGTAGCATTTATGCTTTCTAGCACTGGTGACATATGCTAGCTCAACAGGCTTGCCATGACCTCCAAGATCCCGAAGCGCGCGCGCGAAGGCTTCTCCAGAAGTCCGATTCGAGTCGCTCCCCAGCAGTACGAGTGTAATTGCGCTAACTCCGTCGCTCGCCGAGAGGGGGCGATGTCTGCCCAGTCATAACACAGGGGTGAGCCGTCACCGTCTCAGGTAGAAATTTGCACTGGTACGGGCCAGGCTGCGGGCCACGGCCCGGCCCGTGGGCCGGGCTCGGGCTTCACGGTTACATTCATTAAGGTCTCGGGCCGGGCACGGGCCTTGCATTCAAGTGTACTAGGGGGGCCAAAGCAAACAAAGCCGGCCATTACTTTTTTTTTTTTTAGCGGCAGTTTTTTTGGAGTGTGTTCAGGGGTTGGGAGAGGAACCACAGTGGGGGATGACAAGTTGCTGAAGCACGTGCGTGTGCGTGCATGTTTTTGTGCGGTTCGGTGTGTCCAGCGAATGCTCTTCCAGAGGACTAGCGGTGCGGCGTTCCTTTACGTTCCCGGCGGCGCCGCCATCATACCATCGCTTCTCACCATCAACACGCACACACACGCGCCGACACAATGTGCACCCTCGCCGGCGTAAACCATCTGCACGTACGAGTGCTTGCATCCCCAATATGGGTGAAGAGGTTTCCCTGAGGGTACTTTTCCTGAACAATTTCTCGCAAACCATCGCTGCAAAAAACTTTTTTTACGGTTTTGCGCAGCGAGAGTGGCCAATTTAGAACTTTGTCCCTGTTTTGTCCAAACCCGTCGCGATGTTTCCCTTCCTTTTCAACTGTGACACGTGATTTTGTTTACTACTGCTTGTCATTTCTGTTCTTCCGTCCTTTCATCGTGGATTTGGTCGCAGAAAAGGAAGATCGATGTGATTTTTCTTAACAAGCTGCCTAAGCTCAGATTGATCCAACTAGCTGTTTGCTGCTAATAATAGCAGAAAAAATGCTCACAGTATTTATTATCGGGTACCGTAATCAATCTATGGGTAGCAGTGGCAAGCGAGCTGCCATGCCGCGCAATTTGTAAGCTATTCATACTGGGCTGAAATAAAGCGCAGCTGGCCCTTGAAAATTAGCTTCCGGCCGGAACGGGCCGGCTGTCGGAAATGGATAGCGGGCCGCGGGCAAGACCAGGCCCAATAGAACACGGGCCGGGCTGGGCCGGGCTTCTAAATATCGGCCCGTGCAGACCTGTAGTCGCAGGCATTGCGGGTGGGTGGTGTCAGTCGCGTCGTCGCGCTTCATCTTGCGTTCACCCGGGCTCCCCGGACTGTTTTGTTTTCGGCAACTTCTGCAGGACATGGATTGAAAGCAAGGTATGTTCTGAAACTATAAACAAACGCGCTAGCCATATTGGTTTCTTTGCGGACTCAGTGCAGTCGCGATACGACAGACGAAGGAGATCTGCCGATATGGGTAGGGAGGAGGGGGGGGGGGGGTTGTCAGAAAAAAAGGTTGTTTTGTTGAGATGACTGAGCCGCTTTTCCTTCATCCTAATAAACAGCTTCCTACAAAGCTAATTTGATGCGTTATGCGTTGTTACAGGGGTAGCTGCTATGGTCTCTCCGTGTTGTCACTTGAAATCGTGACGTCAGAGTCACGTGACTTCATAATGTCTGGTGACGTCGCAATCTCACGTGACATCATGTTGTCACATGACGTTATGATATCACTTGACTACGCGAGTGGTCGCGTGACATCATCTATCTGGGTAATTTTAGAGTTATGGATTGTGTCACCCTCGGAGCAGACATTGGCGATAGTTTCTTTGTAATTCCACCGTGAATGATCGCAGTACCACTAATTGTTTAAAAACAATTGAAGTGAACGTGAGTGGTTGTTGTTTTGTGAGCAGAAAAGATGGTGATGCAGACCAAACACTGACTCTCGTCGAATGCCAAAACCGTAGACGCATGCTTCGTTGCGTTGCTAGCGGCGTCTGAAGAAGCAGAGTTCCGGATTTATCTTGTTGACAAATTTTATGTTTGCCTTTCAGAGTCGAAGAGCCGGTAACTTGATTTTTTTCGTTTACTTGGTCACTTAATGTTAGAAATGTGCTTGTAGAAACGACATAATTTTGAATAGCGCTAATACCATTTCAGGCACATTGAAGCGCTGTGTGTTCATGTACAAAGTTGACCCCGGCTTAAAGGTACTTCTAGTAGAAGCAAACACCGCAATACGGCCCACAAAAATTGCGTAATGAATATTAAAAATATTAAAGAAGGACAACACAAACTTCACTATATAGTATCAAACCTCGTGCTCAGGCACAAAAAACTGCGCAAACAACGTGCGAAAAAAATGCAGCATGATTATTTTTATTAGGGAAATTCGAATTTTTTTTTGTACGGAGCAAATTGTTTTTCTGGAGTTTTATACGTGCTACAGATTGCAGTCAAATATATCAAAATACGCGCTTGTATCGCTAGCCGCAACATGTCCAGATGGATATCTCAAATTAAATAATTAAATAAGCGTCACAACTTGTCTATCTACGTCCCCAGAGCAGCTGTTCACCGTTCTGCCACAATACATAAAAATTTGTAAGTATAAGTTGCAGTAACTCGACGTAAGAAGACTTTTTCTTGAACTCTTCTGCCTCGCGCCATGCTGTCGATGACTGGGTTGGGAGCGCCTCCCCGCGGAGAGACGCCGCCTCCTTCCCTTTTTCCGATTACGCCCTCTCCGCACGAATGGGACGGCCGGAGAAGCGTTCGCGCGCTTCGGGATCTCGGAGGCCATGGGCTTGCAAAGACGGTGCGACCGGCAGTCGCTTGGGGCGCAAGCGGCAGTTCATGTTTGTAAACAGCAAAAGTGACTATACAAAATGATTGACGAGAGAAGAGCAAATGGTACCAAAACTTTACATATATGAAAGGCTAGTGACCTAACTCCCGACGTCGCAAGCTGCCGTCGCCGCGACAGCTTGCGCAATAGTAAGCTTTACCTGGAAACGTATGCGGTGAGCGCAATGTCCTTCGCATTTTTATCAGGAGCGCCTTATCATCAATTATGTGGTTCGAATGCTTGTTTTGTGCTTGTTCTTTGTTGAAAGGAATGCTGTGATGTATGATGCATGCGTGATATGCACTTTTCGCTTCAATCGCTGAAGGTTTTTCTTTTTCTGTTTTTTTTTTTCGTAAGGACGACGACACGAAGGAATTCCAGAAATCCGACCTGCAAAATAATATACAACTCCGCTAAAACAAAAGCAAAACAAAACAAAAAAACGATGTAGGGGTTGTTAGCGCTACGCGGTCCATTTGACAGGGGTCTAAAGCTTAGCCCAGGAGAGACCAGAGTGTGGCACGCCTTTTCTGCGACCACGTGACCCTCATTGTTAACGCGACGCTGTTACAACGGCTCGGGATGGCTCGCTATTCCTGCTGCTGCAGCTGACGTATAGTTTCCGGGTAGATCATCCTTCACTCTTAACAGAGCAGAATTAGTTGTCTGGATTCAAACAACAGCTGTGGAATTTTTTTTTGCAGATAGGCAACAAATATCTATTTGGAATGTAGCGTTAAAGCGAATATTTTAAAGGTAGCTAGTAAAGTGTAGGTAATTTTGTAATATTATGTTGACATTCTCTACACGAGGTCCACAGCGGTCGATAACGTCATCCCTAAAACTACAGTTTCTTTATCTCAAGCATTTCTAACTACTCTCAGTTGTTAGCCTTGTATATACGTTCTGCGAAAGTTCTGCAAAGATACAACGTTAGGGCCAGGTAATATACTTGTGTCCATGTGAGATACGGACGGTATGCAATTTTAGACATATGAAGAAAAAAAATCCTCGCAATGAGAGGGTTGAATAAGAATCGATTGAAGGCTTTCGTCAACAATAGCAGAAGAAAGCGATGATTTCACGCAGGTTACATATTTACGCAGACAATCCAGCTCGCACGCAAACACGCACGCACGCAAACACGCACGCACGCAAACACGCACAAACGCAAGTGCGTATACTGTCTCACGTTCGTATGAGAAGAGAACAACAGGCCATGCCATTGAGTGCACTCCGAAACCGCACGATCGATGCAGAGTCAGTCAGAGTCACCAGCACCTGTCCCTCGTGATTTTTCTTGAAAAGAGCTCGACAGAGAAGCCAAGCTACAAAACACGCCATGGCAGTGGATGCGGTCAATTGATTTCAGCTGCAAGTCTTTCAGGGAGAAAAGGGAATGAAAGTGGCGTGTTTGTTCGTTCATCAGTTCTAGCGCCCGCTCATGCTGTGGGCGGAAAGTCTTTCTTGTGTCCGTGGATCGGACGGAAGAAAGCGAGTATATTGTTTACGGCCAATCAGGAGCGTCGGAGCGCAAATGGTACCCGCCGTTATAACCCTGCCTCCCATCGAACGTGACGACAACGAGAAAAGCGAAGAGAACAAGTAGAGATATCGAACCGTTTCGGTGAAAGATCGACGACCGTAATGGTCGCGACTATATGATATCTTCCCATTAATCATTATACGGTAGCTCCTTCTGGGACTTTTTATTTCTGCCTCCCCAGTAGGGTTTTATATTTCCTATGCAACTCCTATGTCGTGCCGCTTATTAATTTTTTTTCCTTCAAGTACGTGTAAGGAGAATCCTATTTTCAAGCGGGGCTCATTTTTGGAAGTATCGTTGTATTTTGATTTTATTTGAGGAAAGGAAACGATAAGAACCATGATGAAAGAAAAAACATCAGGGTATTTTCTCAATGCTACAAGTCGACGAGGTTTTGTTTTCACGCTTGGGGCTCTCGCTCCCTTTGCAAATTGGTTGAACTTGTGGGGCTCGCGTTTCCGGAGAAAGGCAACGCAATTTCGGACAAAAAACAGCCGGGAAACGTACTACGAATCAAGAAAACGAAAACGAGACGGAGCACAATTGTCCGGGAGCTTAGTGTTCGTTCACAGGTTCTCCCTCATCTCTCTTTTGTGAACGTTCTATCTACTTTCCAACACAGGCCCCGACTCATTTCTGTTGAAACACGGGCCAGCCACGTAAACAACAACATTTGGAGCTTCGAAAGTGTCGTGCATGTGACTGAGTCGAGATCGGTTTATTTTAAAATCAAAAGGCGGGTACGAGCTAAAAAGAAACGTTAGTCTCCCAGTGGAAGTGGCAGCTCTCTCTGCTTGAAGAGGGCAACGGGAATTCAGGAACGGTCGGTAGCAGAGGTAGGCACTGTGAGCATATACACTGCCATTATTAGCCACTACTATAGTTTAAGCTTAAGAAACGCAGGTCTAGAGCAAGTCCAGGGCCAATGAGATGGCGGAGTTAGCCGAATGGACAGCCGATGAACGAATCACGTATACCAGGAAGCATAAACACAATAAACCAGGCCCCGCGTTGCGTATACTGTCAGTAAATGTAGCAAAAGCGCTGCTTCCAGAGACCCTAGCTGTTCTCGATGACCGGGAGCCCGTAAGGAACAGAAGTCTCTCGTTGTTGCTAATTGGAATGTGGAGCTCTTGAAGGGTGCTGTGTCTCACGATGATTGCTCACGGCTGTGCCGAGCCAAGGAATCTGGCCTATGTGCTCCCAGTTGCACTGCAGGCGCTGCGGGTTCGGGTTTTATGGGATGCAAGCAAACAGCTGCAGTCTGTGTGCAGTCTACCCTTAAGCCAGTGATGTAGTGCTTAGTGTTGCCTCCTAATAGCGCTGGGCGCTTTCGCGACTACAAGTGTATCGCGATAGTATCTTAGGAGACACTATCGAGTACCTATATCTCTGTATCGAGACGCATTTGAAAAATGTATTTGTCTCTCAAGAGTGAAATACCTTTACGATGCAGCGCTTGTATCGCGATACTCTGCCAGGCTTAAGTATTTGTTTACAATTGATATAAAAAAAATAACTGTCGGGTTTATATGATCAACCTAAAAACACGTTTTTGTTTCGAGGGTTTGCAAACTATAATATTAACCCGCCATATATACACCCCTCTACGAGGGGAGGGGGGGGAGCGGAAGGTCTTAGTTGCAGCATGCATATTGTAGTTACAAAATTAAAAAAAGAAGAACAAACGAAAAATAAACAAACAAATAGGCGAACAGACAAAAGTGATTTGAGAAAAGGTACTTGAAAAAATGCAGGATAAGCTCTTCCCGCAAGACATTCCTCTTTCCACTTTAGCGGAGTGAACGCTTGAAAAGATGCGACGTACGAGAAGGAAACTATCAATCACGAACTGTAAAAGACTTGTGGGAGGGACTTCTTTTCCTTTTGTATTTGGACAGGTCCCATGCAGATTAGGGTGACTGGCACGAAGTGCAGACAAGTCAGGCTCCGTTGTCCAATCTCCACTGCCTGGGTAACTCTGAAGCATTTAAGACGACAGTATTAGACTCACCCTCCAGGCAAAACACCGCATTTCGGGCGGGCTTATATTGTCAAGCACGGCAAGCAGTCGTCTGCTTCCAGTACCTACAAGTTTAACTGAGAGCGATAATTATTTTTAGCGACATCTGGGATGGTAGTTGTGTATGTATAGGAGACTTCGAGGTAAGGGGAGGTGCATACATTGACACGACGGGAGGAACGTAAGCACTATCATTTGCTTGACGCAAACTCCACTCCTCAGCCCATACCGTTCGGTAAACAATGTATCTCTCTATGTATCTGTATCTGTATTCTGGGATGCTTTCTGGCTGTTTTTGTAGAAGTATCTAAGGGATATCCATAAAAGACGAATGTATTTCAGTCTCTTTATTTTGGCCTGAAAATACATGTATCGCAGTAATTGTATTCAGGGATAGGGTTTGGGGTATGTTTGCCCAGCCCTGCTTGCTGAAGCTTTTTAAAGCCGGTTCATTCTAAACCGTAATACTCCCACGTGCACCGGAACACAAGTTGCTGAAGGCTGCTTCTAGCATCCCTGTGACGTCTTCCGTCCTCTGAGAACCGGATTCAGAGTTGAATATTTTCTACGCTTCGGCTTCCGTACTGCGACGATCGCTCCCATATTGACAATGTAGCCAATGAGTTGAGGGTGCTTCCCTTTCTAGCCTCCTTGAGAAAACATGTTCACGTGCTCTTTTGAAATATTTTCTATGGAATACATCTTACTCCGCGAAAATCGAATGACCTCGGCGCCGAACAGCTTTTGCGCAGTTAGGGCTGGGAGCATGCCGCCTTGGGATTTTTCGCAATTGCATTTATAGGGGTGGGGTGGCTGCCGCCATCTATCATCGTGGACAAACTTCGAGACAGCAAAGACAGCCGCTGCTGCTGTTTGTGGAATCCGGTGTCACGGTGAATCGACGGCACCTAAACCTCGGCGAAGCACAGCGCGACAACATGGACAGCGCGATGCGCGTGCGTTCTCTTGGGTGCGGTCTGCCCACGCCGATAGGAATGATATGCTGCTGTATAGGCGCGCTGTCTGATGCAAATTAGCGGAGAAAATCTATTATCATACTGAGTGTTTGCTCTTTGCATGTGAACACGGCGGCGACAGGTCGAAGAAAAAGACAACAGAGGAGAATGTCACAATGTTTTGAGACATTCTCTTTTCTTCGTCTTGCAAAGTTCCCTTAATTTTTGCACCCCAATTTCAGTTGTCGCATTATGATTAATTATCACCAGCTCGCTTTCACACTCACTGTTTTTCATTAAAGATAGGACATTCCTCCATGAGAGGATTGCTTGCGGAAGCTACGGGGCTGACGTCATGCTCTCTCCTAGTCCATTTAACCCCCTTGGTGCAACATTCCAGTGGACGACGCCAAATTCAAGAGGGACATCTGAATTTGGCTCCATTCTACAAAGATAGCTACTCCGTGGCCACTTGACTTTATCAAATATTCGCCGCTGTTTTTGAAAATATGTCATGCGCACCCTGATTACCCCTGGGCAATGCATACCAGTTAAAAATCACTGTATAGGGGAATTAAAGGACGTCATGAAATTTTGTGTTAAAATACTTGTACTTTACTTCTAAGTACATTCTAATTATAGTTCTTTACTTCAAATACATTGCACCCAGTGTACTTACTACTTTACTTAAGTACATCACGTCTCAATTAATTTGTACTTTACTTGAAGTACCTTTTAGATGTACTTTACCAACACTGCCTTGCATGTACAGGGAACACAATCATATTTAAACAATCCTGAATATTTCTTACAATATTCAGATCAAACAGTTTAAAACGTTCTTTTAAAAATTTTAAAATCACCGACACAAGAGAACAATTTTTTTCTTTTCTTAATTTAACAGCAGAAAAAAGTACGCAATGTTTTCTTAGTTATACAATGAATATCGATGCGGTTCATTACAATGTTGTTAAGCAATGTAGGTAGATTATGAGCAAGAGACTGCAGTGCATAATTTGTACGGAAATAGAACCTTCCAGAATTCTCTACGATGAACATCGAAGACTGATTCACGCTCAGTCAGGTTTGCTAGCTGTGACAAAAAAGCAATAAACTCCAAAGTTGAAAAGGCGTAAGAAAATAGCAAACGATAGTCATAAATACAAAGAAAATTTCATGATATTGTAGATCATATATACTGGTTCAGCATGTGTGTCGTACGAAACATTGGCAATGAAACGAATAACTTTTTTCTGAAGAGTTATTAGTTTGTTGACGTTACTTTTGGTCGTTAGTGCCTCAAACTAAATGGCAGTAGTTGCTTTGTGAGCCGAACAGAGCATGATAAATTTGAATCTTAACTTTTGTAGGCAAAAGAGAGCGACAGTGACCGATGATGCCAGCTACCTTTGCCAGTTTGTGAGTTAGAAATTCTATATGATGATCCCATTGCATAAACTCTGAAAAAATTATGCCCTAGCGTTTTATGATGACTTTCTATTTCAATTTCCCTGTTTCCAATCTTAAGAGCATAACTAGCATCAATATGTTTATTTCACAGGTTCTAAAATCAATCGCTTTTGTTTTGGCAGTATTTATTTCGAGGCCATTTTTTTCTGACCATAAAATAAGCTTTTCTAAGATAACATTACCTTTAATATTCAGTTCATCGATATTCGTCGCAGAAATAAAACATACTAGAATCATCTGCATACATTATAAAACGTGAGTGTTGACAAATGTTGACGATGTCATTTATGTACACATTGAACAGAAGTGGGCAAAGTATGCTGCCTACGGAACACCAGACTTCAATAGTTGCCAAAGAATGAGGTATAACCATTTATTGATACACACTGTTTGCGATGTTGTAGATATGACTGAATGAGTGCCAAAGACGTGCCCCGTACACCATAACGAGAAAGTTTATCAAGAAGCGTTGCATGGTTAAGAGAGCCGAAAGCTTTGCTAAAGTCAATAAAAAGTCCCAGTGTCATCTGTCGTTGCTCTATATTTTTTAATATTAGTTCCTTCTGCGTTAACAAGGCGCATTCCGTAGACTTTCCCTTACTGAAGCCAAACTGGAAGTCAGTCAGCACTGAATGTTTATCAAAAAAGTTATCTAAACGACGCAAAATAATTTTTTCTAGCTCTTTGGAAACTATGGGTAAAACAGATATTGGCCTATAATTTGTAATTACACTGTTATCACCTCCCTTATGCAAAACAGAAACTTTCGCGAGTTTCATGTTATCTGGGAACTTGCCAGTTGACAAGGCCAAGTTAATATATATACTAACATTGGGGCAATTATATCAATCACAAATTTGACGGGCTTTATTTGTATGTCATCAATGTCGTGACTTCTGCTATTATCAAGTCTCATAAATACATTAAACACTTCTGACTCGTCAGTAGGGGCCAGGAAAACAGATTCGTCTACTCGACTCGAGATAGACGAGGAAGCACACGCATTGTGAGCGCGGGTAGGTAAGTTTGTAAAATGGCGATTAAAGTAATCAGAGAGCGGTATTCCTGACACATTTTCACCAGATATCGAAAGCGTATCTTTTCATTGTTTTTTATTGTTACGTTGAAGTACTGTGTTTATGGACTGCCATACAATGGCGGGACTCTTTTTGTGCGCGGCATGAAAGAGACGTTTGTGATAATCTGACTTTGCCTTTTTAGTGTAGATGTAAGTTGATTGCGATGTTTCTTGAACGCAGTATTATCATCGTCATCTCTTGACGAGAGGTAGGTCTGATATAATCGATTTTTTTCCGTATCATTGCTAAAATAGACGGGGTAACCCATGGTTTCCTTATTCGCTTTTTTAATCGTGACAGGTTTGTACGGAAAAGATGCGACGTAAATTGACGTGAATGTACTTATGAGCTCATCATACGCGCTGTTCACGCACGTTCTCAAGAATACACGGCTCCAGTTAGTTTCCATGACTTTGCTTCGAAAACACCGCAGTTGGCGGTCTGTCACAGGTTGAAAAGTAAAATGTTTACTAGCGCCGCTGGATAATTGTTGAGTTTTAAAACATAAAAATATAGGTAAATGATCGCTTATGCCACTACTTATCGTACCTGCGCTGGCAACAACAGTGTCTATATTTGTAATGAAAACATCAATAGCAGTTGATGTAGAATCGGTAATTCTAGTAGGAGACGAAACGACATTGTAAAACTCGCTACTACTAAGAGTGTCCTTAAGTCGCGACGAAACAGACGAGTTCTCCAAAATATTCACATTTAAATCACCACCAAGAACAAGCAAATAGTTATTAGCTACTAACAAAATCCAAATATTTTTCAAAAAAATGCAAGCAATTATTCAGATTGCCAGCTTGAGGACGATACAATACAGATAGTAGCTGGCGCCCATATTTCAGACTTAGAATCTCATAGTCATCTGTGATTTCATTAAATGTGCCAAGTATTTCACGCTGAATATCTTCTTTGACATAAATGCAAACCCCGCCCCCTCGTTTGCCACTCCGGTTTAAGAAAAAATGATTGTAGCCAGATGAGATAAGAACATCGTCTTCACTTTGGTACCATGTTTCGGAAAGCATTATTATTTTAAACATAAAACAAAACAGGTGTAAAAGTGTAATAAAACTATCCGTTTTACATTTCACAGAACGTATATTTAAATGCAAGATAGAGGTCTTCCAAATTATTTGTCATAAAATGTATATAATCGTGTTTATATTTGTCCCATATAGACGTGCATAAAAGGCATTTGCGATACCCACGAAGAATACGACACTTCGACGATATCATCACAGTTTGCTTCGACATGAAAGTAAAGCCACATCCACAAATACCTCTAAAAAGCGATAGAAGATCAGGTTTGAAAAAAAATTAACTTACAATTTTGTTGTGCAAGGATAAAAGTTAATTAAAATGCAGTTACTGCAAACCGAGATAATGGGTAATAAAGACAGAAAATACGCGATCCTATCGAAAAAAGTAAATTAACTAAGCGTTAATGTTCAAAGATTAATTGTTTGAATGTATCTCGTAATGCAGACAAATAAAACACAGGTACGTGACGCTTCAGCAACCAACTACTAGCACCGGTCTGTAGTAACCCTGAGGTAAAATAAAACAAGTTTCGTTTATTTGTTAGCACATCCACCAACGCTTTCTAGCAAAAGAACCGCAGGTATTAAGGTGCTTAATTCTCCTCATGAATTTGTCGTTTTATGAAACGTTCATGCATTGCGTATAAAACTTTGAACAAGCAATCCACCTAAGGGTTAGCTCAGGGGGCATAACGTGCTAATACACAAGGCCCGCATAGGAGCTGCGCTCACCGAGAGACATACTTGCACGGTGGCATAGATACAGAAGACGGAGGGGCCGCCCACCCGAACAAGCGCTTTCGGAAATTTCGAACCCGCTGCACTTCTTTGCTGCACTACGTGCAACCCCGGTGTATGCCGGACGATCCGGCAATGTTTTTGGGAATATGCCGGGTTGCGAGACAAAAGAGCCGAACACCTGCGTTCTCACATCCACACTTTACAGGACTGGATCACACCAGGTAACTGAGGCACGGGCGAGGGACACGCTACTCTCCCTATGGGAGTTCGTGCGCTCGGCAGGTGTGCAACACCGAATGTGAACTTTTTGTCCCCATGTTCCCCTTCCCTCAATGAGGCCATCCCGCCACCCCTATTAAAATAAAAGTTATCATCATCATCATCGACACATACGAAGCAAGCCAACCGGTCTACTCGAAGCTGTTCGACTTGGTTTAATAAATATATATTTAAAGCAAAACAAATTCACAAACTTGAACTCGTGCGCAACTCTTTCATACATTTGAAAATTTCAGAGAGCTGTTAAGACATCCTAGAAATATTTTTTTATCCTGACCCTTCCTGTAGAGGATATTTTATGTCGTGTTGATTTTTACAGAAACGTTAGCGCTAAATTATAGTAAGTGGTTCTTGCATTGCACCAATCATTTTTGTAGTAGTGAAAAAGTCAGAATTGTGCAATTTGAGTGCGACTATAAAAAAAGCACCTTCGATTTCGCCAAATATTTTTTTCCGATTAACCCTTGAAGATGGGTAAATCAGAACACGCAAGAAACATGTTGCATTATGTTTTAATTTCGGGGAAAAAAAATTGCCAGTTCCATGATGCGGTCAATTACCGTTGAAGGTTTTGTATCAACGGCTATCGCTTGGTGCTCTAACACCCCATCCACAGTGGCCACGTAATTGGTGGCACTGTCTCCAAGGCACCAAGAAGCATTATATCCCCCAAAAAACAACGTAAAAATGACGAGATGCAAATTCTTTCAATCTTAAAATTGTTGCACCTTCTTTTTACTCATTAGAGAACCACAGGCGGCAGTAAGGCACGGAAATAATAGGCAGTTTTATTATAACCTTCGAACATATGATTTATGAAATATTAGTTTTAAATAAATTGAATTAAAACAGCGGTCGTAGAACAGAACTTCGCACAAGTCAAAGGAGCGCTACCGACGGGCGGGAGAACTTTAGGGAAGTCGGCCGTGGCGCCCTCTACAAGCATCCACAGAAGAGAGTAACCTCTCCTGCAAGCATGGGGACTCACTACTCCTCTCTAAAACACTGTAACCCAGTGGTCCTTCCACGGCCACGCGGCGTTGGGGGAAGCGGGGAAGCGGACGCACCCAATTGTCTTGGTTTCCTTTACTTTCGACGGGTGACCACGGTCCTCCTGAGCAGGCACCCCGCGGCGAAGACGTTATCTCTTCCGCAAACGGGGCGTTTTGTTTTGTGTATGCGCGTGTTTTGTTGTGTGCTGCAGCGTCCCACAAGGTGCGCTGGTGGCGATCGAGTTTTGGGCCAGGAGCTCTGGCGTGACGCCACTCTGTCTGGAACCCAAGGCTGCGCCACATGACTTCGGACAATGTTTGAAACCACTGGTTCGAAGTTCCCCAAGGGCGAGGAAGTGAGTGCTTTCAAAAGCTTCGGACGAGGTGAAGGAGGGAGATTTTGGCTGATTTGGACATCCGCTTGATTTGTTCGATGCCAATGTGTCAACGCCTCTTACTTTGCACAGATTCACATAGTTTGTAAAATAAATTGGTCCGTCAAGGAACTCGTAAAGTATTCATCGCCTCCTGGGGACTTCAACGACCGCCAGCCTGGCAAACTTTGCAGGCCCGAAGTACCACCAAGGTACGAACAAACCAATACTGTAAGTGTTACTCAGTGTTGTAGGCGTTACCGAAAAAAGTAACTAAATACGTTACTCGTTACTTGCAAATAAAAGTAACGCGTTACCGACCTACGTTACCTCAAAATAAAAGGAACGCGTTACCGTTACCGTTACTGATAAAAAGTAACGCACGTTACTGTTGCGTTACTTTTTATTCATGAACTAAAACATTTGCTGTTTCGACGTTTGATATGTGCGTAAGCGCCATAGCTAAAATATGTCCATGTCCACGTGGGTCCGGAGAGCCACTCACACGCTCTGTTGGCTGTCGGTCAATCGCTCAAGGCCTCCTCCGTTTTTCAAGTCTCGAAAACGGGAAAGGGAATGACACGAAGGTGTCATTCTCTTTCCCAGCGGGAAGCGAAACGCAGGCTTCGACGCAGGAATCTCCCAAATCCACCCGAAGCCGGACCTCTTTGGCCTTCCAGCCGAGGCGACGGCGGTAGCGAGGTCAACGAGCCGCGGGAGAAAACCAGTGGCAGGTGGCGTGTGACGTCAAATCTGAATAGCACCGACGTCAAAGAAAAGTGGAGGACAGCGGCATTTTTTGACTAAGGAATTTATGACTGGGCACTTAAAAAGACAAAAAAAATTAAAATTTAATTTTTTTAAGTTCTAGGAAGTAAAGTAACGTAACGTAATTTCGTTACACGTTACTCAAAATAAGTAACGTAAGTACGTTACCCGTTACTTCTTTGGAAAAGTAACGAGTACGTTACAACGTTACCAAAAAAGGAACGCGTTACCGGTAACGCCGTTACTTGTAACGCGTTACCGCCACCACTGGTGTTACTGCACATAAGTGGAACTTTGGTGGCTGCGTGTAGTGCGACTACCTTAAGTATGGCGGCAAGATACAGGGACCGTAATTGTTGCATGTATGACGATGATAATATATGCTGCATCTTGATAAAAGTGTAAAAGCTGCCTTTATGTTTGCGCTAACGTTTTCCAATACCTTGGTTATTATGATAATTATTAACATTATGATTATTATTTTACTATTATCATTATTATTTTTATTAATATTAATATTAATATTATCCCTGGTGACTCGTAGTGATGTGTCTGTTTTGTGCTCTTGATTTCCTTGTTTATTTGATTGTCTTTCATACTTGTTTGTTTTAGACTGTTGAACTTTGTTTCCCCTCTGCACTCGGGTGTATGTGTGTGTTTTTGCCTGTATTTTGATGTGTGACAGCACTTAGACCGATTGGTTGTTCTTTCACACTATAAAAGCACTGATTGACTGAAAAATTGATTGCATATTATTTTAAATATTATTTAGTAAAAACGCCAAAAATTTAAAAAGGTCAACACATATAAATCTTATCACGTGCTTTAATAATTTATGTTAATGACTGGATATGTAATCCCTGAATGTATAGTTTTTCAGTGGAGTGCTTGTTGCTTGTTTCACGATGTGAATTTGGCGAAGCAGTTTGTACTGTGCAGCCTGACGTTATTAAACTGATAGACTTGTATACTTCCAACCATTCAGAAATCAGCTCTTTTATAATAAGGTTATCTGCCTCCGCAGTCCTTCGCAGCCAGAAAAAAGAGCGTAATCTATTATGTAACCTCTCCGTTAAACAACCACTCGAAGCTATGGCAATACGGTTTATGTTCGCGATTTCAATATACTTGCACCGCTTACAAAAGGTCTTGCACAATAATGTCAACCAGTAAAGTTCAGCAGGTTCGTGCCTAGTGTATGAGTTCTTTGTAACTTTCCATCGCGTCGACTTATGTTTTGTTTTTGTAGAAACGAATCAGACGAGTTAAGTTTTAGAATAGCATTGGATTTGTGCGTAGCCATAGAAACTCGTGAACTACGCAAGAATAACGTAGTAATTTGAGACAACGCACATGTATCAATTCAAAACACCGATTGTACAGCCAAGTGGTTGGCTTTTCTCATTCATAAAAATATTATTTTTTATTCTTCTTTATTTTTATTCACTCGCCGCCAGCGTTTCGCTATGCCAGTACGCTGACCTTTGTAAGATAACTTTTGACTTTTATGGTTAAAACTGTCTTGCGGAATGGCCGTGGTAATAACAATTAAACCATAAAACACATGCCTTCTCCAAAGGTTCTCGTACGTTACTCTTGACTCAAGTGTCTACCCATTTGATTTCTTTGTCTTCTGCCCGGAAGTTGCTTTGCGTTGTTCTTGCTGGACTGAGTTGTATATATTTGACCATTCAACCCTTCGGCAAGTCTCGGTCATTCACAAGACGACGTGCTCGAGGATTGCGTCTCCGAGGAGCTTCCAGAGACAGGTAACACTCACCTCTTAATAACTATTGTTAGACCCCATCACGAATTTCTTATTAGAAAACTGAACTTCCTATCCGCCGCATTGGCCAGTCTTCTAAGAAATATAATTCTCAACTCGTTTCCCGGCTCTTGCCATGCTCACTGTACTTTTTAAAATCCGGCGAGCGATGTCTTTGCTCATCGTTCGCGTTCTATATTGACGCGACTTGTTTCGAGCTTAAGGAATACCGAGCTTGTGAAAATTCTGTCTACCTATCGAATGTATTTCGTAACCACGTCGCCATGCCTCGAAAACTAATATCGGAATTTTACAATCACGTTTCAAAGCATGTGTTTAGGTATCAGCAAACTTTGTAGACTTGGTAAAACAGACTTGTGGGGATAATGAGCAAAGTGCTGCCGACCTGCTTGTGTTAATAGTGTTATGAAGCTTAAAGGCACACTGAAATGTAAACAAAAATTGTTTCTTAAACGGCGTATTTGGGACATATACTTTTTCTAGAAGTTTTCCCATGGAAACTAATTTGTTTTCGAGCAATATTTACACAGTTAGACGTAATTTAGATGGAAGTAGACCCCTCTGAGTCCAGCCCAGGATCGTATCTTGCTACACTCTATTTCTCGGCTATCCTTCGTTGGAGAGATGATTGACGTGTGAAATTTTCTTGTAAAATTGTTTCTCCGTGCCCCGGTGCACTTTCACCTGACTTTTTTGTTTTATTTTAGAAACAATATATATGAATGGAGTAATTGTTGTTCTTAAAAATGTAACAAGATCGTACTTTCTGCTTTGGTTTCAAACGATAATCTCCATTGATGCCGCCATGGATGTCGGCATTTCCGGTCAGCGGTTTTACGCACTGCGAAGCTCGTTCACCTCGTCTGTTCTTATGAGTGCGAGTGTGTCGCCTTCACCGAGGTGTTTAGAGGAAAATTTATCTTTAACCGAAGTAGTTTGCGGAAAACATGTGTCGCAAGAAGTCGTCCTTGGAAGCGCTCTGCAGGCGCTTGTTTTCTAGCGGGACTACTTACATCGTTACGCAAGTTTTAGAGCGCAGCTCTTAGGCGCCCGTTTCCGGCTTGAGCGGCGACGCCATCGCCGTCGGCGTCGGCGTCGGCGTAACCGCGCGGTGCATTATGGGGCGCGTGACGTCACTGATAACGTCATCCTCATCGTCATTGTCATCATCACGATGACGTTACTGATGACGTCATCGTATTGACGTCATCACCATCACCATGATGACGTCACTGATGACGTCATCACTGACGATGGCGATGACGTTTTCACGATGATGTCACGCGATCCCCCGGACGTCGTGTGACCCCGCGACGTCACGTGACCCCATGAGGTCACGTGACATCGCGTAGGTTACGTGACCCCCATGAACTCGCCGGCGTCACGTGACCTCACGGTTACGCCGACGGCGACGGCGACGCCGACGCCGCTCGGAGGGAGGAGTAGCAGACAGGATGAGATGAGGAAGAGGGAGGAGGGGTTTACGCTCCCCTTAGTACCCTTCCCTCCTCCTCCTCAAGAGCTGCGCTCTAATTCGGTGTTACAGAGGGTTCTAAGCGACTTTAATTTTTAAACTATGAATTTTTAAATTGTTTCTCTGGTGGTTGCTTTGAGTTTTAGTCACAAAGGCCGCTGTCTGGACACAAAAAAGTCGAAGTAAACTTTATCCATTACATTTGCTCTTCAGATTTAGGTGCGATACATAATTAGCATTTTCTTACTGGCCTCTATAATTGTGATAAAGTTTTGTGTGAATGAGGTTTATTTTTTAGTGAATTATTCTTTAATATACCTTTGACGTCATATTACACGTTGTAAAATTGCGGAATCTTTGTATCTTGAGGTAAGTACCACAACCGACGCGTCATGTAGCACTTTCTTTTTGAAAGGTTACTTGCCCTTACGCAGTCAATGACCGAATCATTAAAAAAAAGAGAGTGTAAACTCATTGTGTATACCCCAAACCTTTGCTCACGTATAATTTCATTGTGCGGTTTTTGTATTACAGACATTACTCAATATGCTGGAAGTTTGTCGGTTGGCGTTTCTTTGCTCAATTATTTACGTAAATGTCGATTGCGGTAAGTGGTATCATATTTAATAAAATGGATATGTAGTAAATAAGATAGATATTTATTTCTGAAAAAGAATGGGTAAATAATTTTAGCAAAACTTGTTTTCTATTAAAATTCTGCTTGTGTTTCATGATTCAATCTACCTTAAAGTTAAATAATTTGTAGTTTATTTTGAGTCTCTAATTTGTTTCAAATCTGTTTGTTATAAACAATCAATATGTTCTTTCGGAGCCAATTGAAGACAAGTTTTAAAACGTTTATTTTGTTCATTTAAAGTATGGAAACCTTGGTGACCACTTGTTGAGTCTTTTTTTTTCAAGTGAATAATCCGTCAATACTTTTTTAAGTGTATTTTTCAAATACTTACGGTTTATGTATTTATTTAAAAGATAGCGGCAAATTGCTGGGCCATCGCTTTAGAAAGCGCCTCTGTGTAAAAATTCCCCTGCCTGAAAGGCATGGTGTTTTTAGCATCGTGGTAGCTAAGGCGATTTCGTCCCTTATATGTTAGTACCTCTAGCTCTTCGTGTGATTGTGGAGCAAGTTGGAAAAAATAAGTTGCTGCATCGAGGCACAGGCACAAATAAACGACCACCGCATATACATTTCTAGAGAAGAAGCCATTGTTTGTTGTGGGTCTCGCTGTCATGATCATTTAGCATGCAATCTACCGCGCCTGCAAGGAAGCATACGCAAACGACGGAATATTGCTGCATCTCTTTTTCCTCGAAAAAAAACAAACATACCTACTAGGTAATGTTTGTTACTGGAGTATACATATATTGAATATATATATCCAGAGCAGCCATATAATCTGCAAGTGCAAACTAGCTAAGTATCTAAGCTATACTTTTCTCATATCTCTAACGTAATCGATTTTCTAGCCATTGACTCATCATAGTCCAGTGAATTCATAAAGACGGAGTCAAAAGACATGTTCTTATTAGATTACGATTTTGTCTTCCCTTCCCACCCCACAGACATTTTTAACGGAATATATTTCTTTCTTTCTGTTTCGGTTTTGACGGTAAAAACGCGGCCCCATTTTTGTTTAGCACCGGGTTAACTGCTGGTGTTGTCAAATTACATGAAATGTCAGCCTTCCTGACTTGTTTTGAAAAACGAAAAGTCGGTATTCACTGTGAAGGGTCTGTCCTCACAGTTCGAATCAAAATATAACGGCGTATATGTTTTCGGCCATCTACTTTGACAAAGGCGGATTAAAAAACACGTCGAAGACACTTAAGGCTGCTTACCTCTAGGAATGCGAAAGCATTCCTACACAGCACATTCCTACAAGCAGCGTGCCACGTCTTCCTTTGCACACGGCGCTCCGGCGGTGACGTCACGCTCCCCCACTGCGTAGGCGCGGCACCCCGCCGACTTCACGGCTTCCGGGATGAAGCATCTGCGTTGCTGTGCTTTTCTTTGTGTTTTATTTCTGAGGCGCGTCCGCTTTGACTTTGAGCGGCGCGTGCTTGATGATGTATTTTTATGGCCGTCTTTCGGACACAACACAGACCCCTCTTCGAGCAATGGGACATGTAAGGCTTTCGCCTTAGAATTTGTAGACGTCATTTGTTGTCTTATGTGCTTTTACTTCTGAGAAGTTGTCACCCACATGTAGGACCATCCAGCAGCCTTGTGTATAGCTGGATACTTTCATTACCGAAGGAACGCTGTTTATGTCTGTCTCTTCGAGCGGGGCTCGAGCCATATCTGATGTGGCTTTCAGCTTGCCTGGAAAGTCCATCACCTTTGACTGGTAACACATGAGTCATGTAGGCAGAAGGTTGCCCACATGACCCATGCGTTACCAGTCTACGGTGATGGAGATTTCCGGCAAATCTATAATGTTTTTCCGCGGCCATAAAAAGGTGGCCAGCCTTTTTAAACGCCAGGGCAACACATTATAGACTTTTAGGAAACCAATTTGAATCTTCCATTGGTAGAGCCACGTTCCGATAAAATCGTCAAATAATGCGTCGCCAACACATCATCGCATCGATCACAGAAATGCTATTCCGCTCGCAGAAAAAGAAAGATCAGGATGAAGTGCAGAATAATTCCTCTTTGAGTACTTCGTGAGCCGAGGGCAATGTTATTGCTGTGAAAAACCGCAAGAAACTAAAAAACAAGTAATACGACATTTTAAGCTTCATCCCTTAAACGTCTGCTTTATTAGGCACACGTAGGATCTTCATTTGATTGCGCATCAGCCGACTGGGAACTTCGCATGGAATGCCTCACTTCGGGATTATAATCGGTTCAAAACTAATCCGCACGCATCATACGTCATAACTACAATCGCACTGCATATAACCTCTATGAGACATTCATTGTTATTACCGAATCTAGATTTTCGTAGCAGTACCCTCCTTTATTTTTTGTTCACCAGAAATTACAGTATCGTTCCCCTCGTCATTATGTACAAAAACTCCCGTTAATTGCTAATCGCATAGATCGCCGAAACAAAGTTGACGCTTTTACATGTCCTAGAAACCAGTCGTTTCACCGGCTTATTCAACAGCCATCATTACCGGTGGAGCTCGGATTGCTTCTGAGATTTTAATAAACACAAAAATATGGCAAACCATCACTTGCGGGGTCGTTGCCTAGCCTGTTCTTACTATATTGCACCAAAAAACGTCGGCATCATGCCGTGGACAAAGATGAGTTGCCCAAAATGAAGACGCCTAACATTGTGTCTGATTTCTTTTTCGGACTTTCTATCGTTCATTTTGTCGTTCTTAAAGGGTAACTGCAAAGAAAAAAAGTGTTTTTTAAACAGCCTAATTGGGACAAGCATGTCACAAAACAAATGTTCCGCGAAAAAAATAATTTTAGCAATATTTACGTCACAGGACGTAATTTAGTCGGAGTCAGAACCTCTCCACATTTGAAACTCCCGCTCTTTCGACCCCCGCGGAGGAGAACTACGCCCCGCCCCTCACTCTTGGATTTGCTCTTTTTTGTTGACTTGGCTGCTGAGTTGAACGATGCAGCGTCTCGACTTCCGGTGAGATCTGGCAACAACGCGCGTTAAACATGGCGCCGGTATTGTTTTGGTTTGACGGTACACGAGAATAGAGCTGTAACGAGAAGCTGCGCGGTTTGCGAGCACATAGCGAAGACGTGACCGGAGAAGTGCCCCTGTGATGTTCCCGGAAGACGGAAAGTATCATTCGTAATCGTCGTGTGTGCTTGGAGAGCGAAGGGAGTCACAGGGTCCACGAGTGCGCAACCACAAGCCAACGTTCACGACAGCGCTGCGTTGACTTCGGCGATCTCGTTCTGTTTGGTGCAACACGGCGATGCGACAAAGAACTGAAACGTTCGTGGTGTGTGTGGTGCGGTGCTTGGAAGTAGACACCCACACTAACACGGAGCGCAGATTGGTTGTTGTGGGGTTCAGTCCCGTCGTCGTCAGCTGATCCAGTCAAACTGGTCCGGGAGGACGCAGCGAGCGTTTTTAAAAGTAAATCTTCCTTCGTTCCGTTTCAAAATGTGAAAGATTCCCGACGCATACCGTGAGTAAAAAGCTGCGGGCGTTTTCAACAAAATTACGTCGCTTTAATTGAACAATGAACTCCGAATTGTTGTCCTAAATCTGCCGTTTTTATGCTTCGTGTTGGACTGCGTTTGCACAGCGACGTGTTGCGCTCATCGTGCGGTGTGAATAAATTTGGGCAAGATTTCCTACCTGCCCACAGATGCATGAACTGAGACCATTTTTTACGTAGTGAACATAGTGATTTTTTTTTATTTTGGGAAGAGGCGTTGTGCATTTATTACGGTACAATCACTTGAACGTTCAGAAATTGGGGAGGGCGAGCAAGCTTTCCGAACTTTGTCTCTTTGCTCTCTGGCACTGCCCCTAGTTTCAAGTTTCAGTAGACATACCTACTAGCAGGTACAAACTGCTCTAAAGCAGGTAAAAGACTGGGAAGTCGGGACGGTGCGGACTCCGTGTTTCGCGCTTTTCGCCAGGTGACTGGGGAAGTGCTTTTGCAAGGTATGCGGAATATGCAAGCGATTTTGTTATGCCCGTCATTTGCGTCTCTCCAGCAAAACGAATAAGATAATCTACAAAGCCGCGATCACAAGCCAAGATTTACGATAACAGTACACATTCATTCAAACAACTTTACGCAAGATGGTTCGGAAGCAGAGAAACAAAAATCTGTCTGCTAACGCAGAATTCGGACGTCCGAAGGCTTCTGCGGACAGCTATTACGTAATAACCTGGCTGTGCCAGGTTTTTTACGTAACAGCTGTGTCTAGTCGCGGACGTTCGGGGCACCAGGTGCGAATCTCGACGGCCTCCGGAGCGATATGACGAGAACGTAACTGGACACGTTTGTCGCTACGCGAACGCCCGATTGCCTCCAGCCAGATAGCATTCCTTTCGGGGCGACATGGCTGCTGGAAGGCTCGCTGTCGGGATCACTCATCTGACATCTCCAAAAAGTCAGAATTTGCACGCGCAAGCGCAGAAAAAAGAAAAAAAAGAAGCACGCTAAGCAAGCAAAGAGGAAAACGAAAGAACCGCTCTACGAAAGCCAAAACCCCGCGCCGCTTCCTATCACTAACACCTGTGACAGCTGCTAAACACACACTACTTCACTTCAAGAAGTCTCACTCAAGCACCTGGGTCAGCACGAAACACTGATCACATCGGCGAAACGACTCGTCGAGGTAGGCGAGACAGGCGGGAGCAGAGACTTCGGCGGCCATGAAAGAATGGCGAAGCTTTTGTTTGTTATGGTATGAATTCAAACGGAAGTGCCCGTCTTGTAAACCTTTTGTAAAGAATATTAATAACTCTCATTACACGGGTTATTCTTTAAACAAAAAATATGCCGCTCAAAAGGAAATTGCAACATATAACAAAGGTTTAACAACCAAGATCTAAGCTGTCAATCAAACTCTTAGCCAATGAGAAGTATAGCAGCCGATTGGGATAAACGTCACGGAATCCCAACTTCGTGGCGCGCGATTTAAAACGGACGAAATAGCCGCAAACTAAAATCAGTCTCACGCAATAAATATTGCTGTAAAATTTTTTTTCTCGCGGAAAAATTGTTTTTTGACATGCTTGTCCCAATTAGGCTGTTTAAAAAAAACTTTTTTTTCTTTGCAGTTATTCTTTAAGCTGAGGATCGATTTCGGTGTTTTCGATTTGTCCCTTCTCCACACTCCTAATCCACGCGAGGTAGGACTGTTCGAGCCGTCACAATCCCGTGCAAACAACCGTCGCATCTGAACTGATTCGACTCGACGATTCGGCCGGCCCGGCGACCTCGACAACCTCGCCGCATGTACTCACCGACGATTGAAAGGAAATGACTTAGCGCGCTTATGTCGAGTTTCGCCAAGCTCCGTCATATTCTACAAATGAAGTTCGGCAGGGTTTAAAGCGCGCCACGGGGCAGGTGCTTACCACAAATCCTGCGGGGCAGAAACAAATACAGGAATTCCAAAGCGCTTAAACCTTAGTTGTTGTAGAAAAGAAGAGACCAGTTGTCATCCCCTCTTAAAGAGACTGTAACCAAAAGTTCATTAAACAGTAACCCAACGTTTCGAGAAGAGTTCGGTCCCTTGTTCACGGGTGAGGGACGGTTCTTTCCGTCACTCCCCGTGAAGAAGGGACCGAACTGGTCTCGAAACGTCGGGTTACTGTTTATTAAACTTTTGGTCAGAGTTCCTATTTTCGCTTAATGTACTATTCCTAACCAGGCAGAAGGCTGCCGAAAGTTTACCTTCAATCCCCTATTTACACAGAATTTCACACACTTAAAACAAAATGTATGCAGCCGCTGGGAACCCATGCAATTTCTCTCTGCACCGCAAAAACAAAACAACAAAGATAACAAAAAAAGCGTTTGTTTAAGAGTTAAGGCGAAGGCAAAGGAAATAGCAGGACACGAGTGCTGTGAGAAGCACGCTAATCCGATGGTTCCATGCGCTACGGGAGTAGTGTATAGATTACCGCTTTCGTGTGGCCGCACCTACGTTGAGCAGATGGGACGCTGCCTGAACGATAGGCTCCGAGAACAGAGGTATTCTCTGGGAGCTAAAGCTCCTCAGATGTCTTTTCGTTTGTCTTTCAAGTAGCGTCGAATGCGCCAGTGCACGATGCCCGTGTCTCGAACGCCCTTGGAAGCAAACGGCGGCGTAGCACTGAAATGAGCGGCACTTGGAAGCGAATGGCGGTGGAGCACCCCCTCGTAGCACGTGTCTTGCACGTTTCATCAACAGTGGTTGGCGCCTTTATCAAGAAGCTTTACAAGAAGACACTGTGGGAGGCCACCTGCCGCGTTCACTGTAAAGAGTGCCTGTGCGAACCGTTACTTAGTTCCCCCCCCTTTTAAGGACGACACAAGGACAAGATGACACGCTAAGTACTTTAAGCATTTCACGTCCACAGTGGGTGGAGAAATGCGTATAAGCGTGGCGTCATTGGTGTTGTCTAGGAACAAGCTGGAGTTCCTGAAAATGACAATCAAGGGCCAGCGCGTGCCGCAGTGACCAACTACCACGGGTGAAAGTTGAGCTTGTGAATGTGTGATGCGTTGCTTGTTTTCTTTCTTCTTTTCTATAAGTGAGGTGTGCGTTGAGTGTTTTCTTCCTTCTTTTCTATAAGTAAAATAACGAGTAGCTGCGAGTCAGCGCTTTTCCTGTCGTCTATGTTGCTCTTTTTGTCCTTGTCTTTTGCGCTGTTTTTGTTCATCAATGTATAACGACTACCAACTAGCTCAGCTTTCCTTTATTCAGGGGTATACCTTTGTTGATCAATATTTTTGATACCCAACTTTGTTTCTGTTTAATGAGAACCTGAGCAACCCTATTTGCCTCAGTTCGCTAATGAACTTCAGGTCTACAAAATATTAAATGTCATGTTGACTGTGAGTGGTTGGATGACGACATGATCTGATATTTCTTTATAGGATGCGCAACAAAATTATCCTGAAACATAAAAGCGCGCTGCTTTTGCGCTGCTTCGCTGCTAGATCACACCGAAGTGTGACAGCATTTAAATTTTTTTTATGAGGGCCATGTTTTGCTGAGTAAATTAAGACGAACCTCGCTCCTTCACTCAGCCCTTGATCGTAGGAGGACAAGCCAACGTTTCTTTTCTTTTCCTGCCCAAGCTCTGCTCTTTCTTTTCCGGCGTCTAATTTGCCGACGATCGCTCAATGCCACAAAGCCTCGCATTAAAAAAAAAAGTGCGAGTTCTTCGCTTTATTGCACGAAAATGTATCATTAGATTCTTGCATAAACCAGGCAACAAATCGTTACATTGATAAGAGTGCGCTCAGTGCTTGGAGCAATGTCCTGAGTTGGGCACATTGGTATTGACACGACATGATAAACACAGCTCATAAAAGACTGAGAACAAGATAAAGACATGTACAACCGACAATCTCTGTGTAAGAGGAAGAGAAAAACGACGTTCATATATAAAAAAAGAAAATGAAGGTACAAAAAAATACATTCACAACATGAATATTTTCAAAAATAGTAAGAAACCAAAAACAAACACACAAAGACTATAAATACACACGTGCAGGGCAGATCACTGGGTCAGGTACAACACACATACATTCCACACACAGTGATTGTGTATTCTATGGGCCTCTCTCCTGCTGTCCTATCTTTTGCGCGTTGTTTTATTCATGCAGTGCTTGTAGTCTTAGTATATTGCTATTGTACTAATAAACACATACAAAGCGGGAGACGCTGTGTAATATAGCATCGAATTATATGACCTACGCTTTATCATCTAACTTTACCATAGGAGGATTCATGTATCTCTCATCGAATATCGACTCTAAATTTGACAGAAGAAAGTATAACTTGCGTTGAGCCAGTGCGCTTTCTATTGTAAACTGGCAGACGAAGTAAGATGATGACTAAGTAATCCTAGCGTTAAAGTAAGCAACAACCCTGAAATATGCAAGGGTCCCCACTCAGGGTCAAAAACTACTTCTCGTTTAAAGGGCCCTGCAACGACCTTTTGACTGGTTTTTAATTTGCACCGAACCTGAGCGCACTGAACGTTGTAACCTAATATAACGAATCTGGAATTTCGCTTTATATTAAAAGTAACAGTCAAACTAAAATTAGAAAAAACAAGCAATAACATAGCCTCCTTCATGATGTCCTTGGTCCTGGCTTGAGCGGCCGAAAACTAGAAGAGGGGTAGTAAGCTGAAGCGGGCGCACACGGCTGCCGCACTCCGTGTCGAAGGCTCGAGAGGGCGCCATTACAGCATGTGCTGGATAGGCTGGATGAAGCGGGCAGCCAGGGCGGCTCGCATTGCATTTGCTGCGCGACTAAACATTAATTCGGCATGACACTTCATTGGCCACAAACAACAGCAAACACGGGGCAAAGATCAGTTTAGAACGGAGAGCCACTTCGCGCTGCCAAACCGACCAAACGGCCAAACCGCAAGTCAAACCTGCTCGCGGAAGGCCTTCGCAATGCTCAGGATCAGTCGGATCCTCAAGCCCATATGACCGCAGCGCCGCCGCGTACATCCCGGACCTTTCT
This sequence comes from Ixodes ricinus, assembly GCA_037355805.1. Classification (NCBI taxonomy): domain Eukaryota; kingdom Metazoa; phylum Arthropoda; class Arachnida; order Ixodida; family Ixodidae; genus Ixodes; species Ixodes ricinus. The sequence continues at coordinate 39,153 of JAZHYW010056106.1, forward strand.
ACGCTCGCCGCTCGTCGGCGCCTGATCCCACAACACGCTTTCTAGTATGCGCCGCCTTTTCCACCGCTTGGTGGCGGGTTTGCTGACAGGTCATTTCTTGTTTCCGTACTTTATAAACTGCATTTGTTTCTCTTCTTATCTAAAATATTGAACAAAAACTACTTTCATAAATAATTGAAACGGTTCGCGCCACTTATGTTTTGTATTTCGACTAAAAAAAAGCTTTTAGCGGCTCTGACCAGTCGTAAGGCAGGAGCTGGCCAGGACCAACAACGTCACGATGTCGTCACATGCCGCGCCCTTTCGATACCACGGGGCGCCCTCGTAGGTGGAGGAGGCTTCCACGTCGTCCGGTTAAAATATGACGCACTGATATTTAGTTACTCTCTCCGTGCCCACTGGGTTGCCCGAACCACAAGAGATGTTGAAACCGCAAAAAAGGTAGACGCTTAAATAGGATTGCAGGGCCCCTTTAAGACACGCCAGAACGACATAACGCACATTGCGCGCAGACTGTAAAATTTCAAACCGATGAGTATCAATGCTCCCTCCACGGATCATTCCACTTCGCTGATTTCTCAGGAACTTGCAGGAATTGTGTAACCACATTCCGAAATAAGTACGAAATTACGGCATCATGTTTTCCCGTATTTTGTGCTTGAGCTATCCTAGTTTGACGTGTCTTAAGCGCACTACAAAATAATCGACAGTTTATTGATTAAAAGTTACGGTTCCGATGCACCTACTTTTTTTCTTTTTTAGAACTAAACCTTTTTTTATGACACGTAAACTAGACAAAGAGGTGAACTTGACATGGCGGAGGGCATGCACCAAAATATTTGCTATATAAAATATTTTGGTAATGGGAATTATATTAATGCTTAATTCGTATAAGCTGCTTTGTCATTCCTACTTTTGCACTATCATGCACGCCACTCGCGGAGCAAGTTGCATTATAACATCATACTGATGAATTATAGACAATACATGTTTAAATGTTGAAAAACACAGTAGGCTTAAGATATTAAAACAGTCTTTTAAGGGTGAGTGTTGCTGTTTGTACGTATTTGTCTTCTCATTTTGTTTCTCTACAACCAAGTGGAACCACCAAATTAAAATTCTTGTATCAATAAAGGAGTCGTGTTTTATTATCGTGGTGAGATCCAAGCATTTGTGCTTATTTGAAGTGTGCATGTCATCTTCTGACATATTTTTGTGTGCTTAAGATAGGGAAGTCTCCATTTTAAAAGCTTCACAACACCCTCACTTTCCTTGACCCACCGCAGCCGAAAATACCATTTACATCTGGAAAATATTAATATGTATGTACCAAAGTTGAAAGCTGGGCCTCGTTGGTGTAGGCTAAACATAATTTAGGTAAAACAGCGCAGAACGACAAAGACTAGAAGGAATGAACAATCAAGACTGGACAGGCGCTGACTCGCAACTAAAGGTTTTATTACAGAAAATATAAAAAGTAAACACGTAAGGCAGCAATCTACACATGCGCCAACCTTTCTGCCTCATCACAAAGGGCACCGGTCATCCACGTGCCGCGTGCTCCCCACCCTTCTTTTTTTTTCATTGTTGAAATCAAAAACAACACCTGTTTCACAGATAGCGTCACCGACGGCTCGCTGATGCACTGCGCCCCGCTTTCCGCTATGTAAAAAGCCTCTATCACCTCCCTCGTCACCTTGTCTTTGTGCCTATCTACAAGCGTGGTCTCCTCGAAGGACGGCTTGCACAAACAGCTCTTACAGTGCACCGCCAAATGCCCTCCGACCGTGGCTCTCAGTGAATAGTTGTGCTCCCTGAGCCTATCATTTAAACACCTCCCCGTCTGTCCAATATACACTTTACCACACGAGAAGGGGACCTTGTATACCACTCCGGAAACACAGCTCACAAACGGCTTTGCATGTTTTTTGTACACTTGCTCTTTCACAGCCCTTCTGCCTTGTCCCTTACCCTCGAACATATCTGGCTCAACTTCTGAGGGGCTCAACTCCTGAGGGGTGGTGCAGGCATCAGTTTCTACGTCTGAAATCCCCAAGGAGGGAGTCCTGCAGTTTTTGGACCTTTCCCTTCGCTTCGGCGGTAGTCATATCTGCTGGGCGTACAGCCCTCGGTCAAAAAATGCCATCTTAGACTATAGGTCAGCCCACTCTAAGTTTATGAAAAGGGGCATTGCGATTTCGTGCTTGGACGCGGCCCTAAACAGGTCCTGTGTCCACACGTTGTATGAGAGCATTTCAGGCGCATGTGCAATAGGCTAAGAGACGCTGGGTTTCCGCGTGCTTTGCTGTGTGATGCTGCCGGCACCCTTGTTAAAAAGGTAAAAGGAACCTCTCCCCTTAAGAAAGTGGTGGACAGGCGAAGGACTGTCGTCATCCCATACCTGCACAAGGTCTCTCACAATTTAAAGAAAGTAGGAAGTCGGTACAGCGTCCCTGTGGTGTTTTCCGCCCCTCAGAAGTTGAGCCAGATATGTTCGAGGGTAAGGGCCAAGGCAGAAGGGGCTGTCAAAGAGCAAGTGTACAAAAAACACGCAAAGCCGTTTGTGAGCTGTGTTTCCGGAGTGGTATACAAGGTCCTCCTCTCGTGTGGTAAAGTGTATATTGGACAGACGGGGAGGTGCTTAAATGATAGGCTCAGGGAGCACAACTATTCACTGAGAGCCACGGTCGGAGGGCATTTGGCGGTGCACTGTAAGAGCTGTTTCTGCAAGCCGTCCTTCGAGGAGACCACGCTTGTAGATAGGCACAAAGACAAGGTGACGAGTGAGGTGATAGAGGCTTTTACATAGCGGAAAGCGGGGCGCAGTGCATCAGCGAGCCGTCGGTGACGCTATCTGTGAAATAGATGTTGTTTTTGACTTCAACAATAAAAAAAAGAGGGGGAGGGGCAGCACGCGGCACGTGGATGACCGGTGCCCTATGTGATGAGGCAGAAAGGTTGGCGCATGTGTAGATTGCTGCCTTACGTGTTTACTTTTTATGTTTTCTGTAATAAAACCTTTAGTTGCGAGTCAGCGCCTGTCTCGTCTTGATTGTTCCTTCCTTCTAGTTTTTGTCGTTCTGCGCTGTTTTACCTACATTATGTTAATAAGTATGGTTTCGTGTTTTGGTGCATACCGATTAACTCCGAAAGGTAACCGCCGATCCGGCCTCTTATTTGTTAGTCCTGGAAAAACCTAACATTACCAAAATCGCACTGTTCTTGCATAAGAAACACCCAGCTACACGCGAAGAAAATTTGTATCTTGGTTATATTTTGTGTTTACACAAAACTCGACCCAAACTGAATTGTCCTTGAGACTATATTGGGAACCATATGTTTTATCTCGTTTTTTTTGTCTTTTCACCAACGAGTATGTTTACCAAGTTTTCGGATTATGCGCATGTTCTCTGGATTTTGGTAAATGTCATGCCCGTTCTCTGGCTTATACGACACAAGCCCTGTTAAACACAAACATTTTTACGACACCGAAAATTAAACAAAATTACTGGAAAAAAAGTCATAAAAATACCCAGACTTTGAATAAAAATCAACCCCGAAAACACGAAACCTTACAAATCAGCGAATATGGAATGTTGACTAACCTCTACGCACTTTCTTGAATATGCAGCGCCTTTTCCTGAATACATCGTATATCCAAAGTTGCTCGAGGCAAGAGGAATCAACGGACAAAAAGTATTGCACATTAAAGACGGACTGACTCTTACTTTGGAAAAACTCTCTGTACTGGCAGACTCACTTGTTTTCACAGAAAGTAATGACGGAGTTGCAACTGAAACAATCGTAAGTTTTTCCACTAAAGAAAAAATTGCATATAAGGAATCATGAACCTCGGATGTAGTTGATGTCAAAGAGTTTCCATCCCGCTATCAGAGTGCCTGGTCAATCAACAAACCTAATCACAATAGTGGACCCTCGAAACGACAGTGTAACGGAACAAATCTCAGTAGGGGCCTAAATGGTGGATGCACTCAAACTAATGCTTGCATCAAAATATTTAACGCCATACAAACGGTCTTCACAGTCCTGCCGACGTTTTAACAAACATCATGTATATTGTCACCTACATCCGCATTGATGCTAGAGTGGTCGACGACGCCGACGCTGATAAATTGTGCAATACTGTGAATTTTAAAGGATATTCATATTGAATCGCGAAGCATTTTCTCGAACAACCGTAAAATAAAAAAGTCAGTAAACAACCTGTTATTTTAGATTTAAAATGCGGCGTTGAACAACCATATATATTTACGTGTGTTGTCAGTTATAAATATGTTTGCGTGCCCAGTTGAGGCCGAGTTAGTTGTTCCTGTTATGCATGCAAATCTAGCCAGATAAAAACGTTTTATTATAAATAAATAAATAAAATAAAATAAAAAAATAACTCAAGGACGTGTAGAAGACACAAGACAAATACAATGTCTTCTGCTTGTCATTGTGTTCATTTTTGCGCTGTTATTATTTCTCTGATTATGCACCGACTCGCCCATTTTCACACCTTACTACAGTTTATTTATGAACTTTGCAAAATTATAATTCTTACTAAATGTGCCGCAGAAATTGCCAGTGGAGAATAGAGAGACATATCGGGCTACATTACGGACACGCATATAAAAAAGTGATCCGGTGCCGGCAGAAAGCCGAAAACAGGGACAAGAATATATTCTTCGAGCCACACTGCATCTCGTTACAACTTTCTATCATTTACTACAAACACTGAACACGTTGTTTACAATTTACAAGTACAGGCAACTGAATTCTCCAATCGTTTCCACTGTACGCATCACTTGTTAAGCGTCGACCATATACAGCGATGAAAAACAACTCCTATGCATACTTGTACAGTTCATTAACAGCTATAATGTTTGGCTTCTTTAACAATCAATATTCTTGTAGTGCGATGTTCAATACGTAGTTTCAAATAAAGTTTCTGAAAAATCTGTATAGATAGCGTATACTTGTAGCTTTCCTTTACAGTGTCGAAATATAAAACTGGTGAGAAACCTTTATGACACTCGAGCATTGCTATTTTAGTCATGAAGCTTGTGAAATAAAATATTTATTTTTATGCTAAAACAAAAGAGAGGTTTGAAAAAATGCGTAGCTCTACGGTCTGTATAGGTAAGGTAATGCAAGCGTGCCCGGTCGAAATTGTATTTCTTTATATTTTTAGTTGTTAATTTCCAATGTATGGAGAAAACGAAATCACAAAGAGCTCAAGAAAAGAAATCAAGGCTGCGTCAAAGCGGCAACCCCTTTTGGCGTTCTGTAATTTTCTGCAAAGTTTGACGGCACGTAATCGACAATACACAAATTAAGAAAAAAGTCAAATATTTTATTGCGATAGGTGTTTATAGTGCTGATATCCACAAATATTTGTACCTAGGATTGTAGAAACTATAAATCGCGCTTCAAAAATGCAGAATCCTTGTTACTTTGACATTTTTCTTTATATTTGTGACTTATTATACCGTTTTGCTTTTTAAGATATGGCATTTGAACTTTCTTTATATATAATACACATAATGGTCTATCATCTGTATATATTTTGGTGCTTTATTTTATAAAAATAATATTTACAGCGCTTCAAACCTGTCTATATGTAAAAAGTTATGCAACTTCAACGTGCAATAAAACTTTTTTTTAAATTAAGCCGAGATGTTTTACATAATATCCCCTAGTCGTTTTTTTATTAAAACATATTGAATATATGTTTCCATATAAAATATTGCGCTTATAAACGCAGATATTTGTCTACTTTTACTGTTTTACTAATATTGGTGAGCTGTTATCTCGTAACGTTTTTAAGCTTTACTGTTCACTTTTTTCTCATATATTATTTTTAAAAGTATCTACCATTTAGATATAAATTGTTTCTCTAGTTTATAAATAAAACTGAAGATGGCGCTTCAAACATGCCTCAAGATAAGAAATTCCGCAAATTCAACGTACTATTACAAACAAAAGTATATTCTTTCACATTTAAATAAAATATTCACACAACATCGCAATATTTTACCATTAAAAATGTCTTGCATATATTTTTTCCTCGTCAAACATAAAGCGCTTCGAAATCTGCTATCATGATCACAGTTAGCGGAAACGCGGGACCGCGTAACAGCGAGTACTATCAGAGCAGTCTAAAGGCCCGGCGTGCAACTGTAGCGAGTGCGATATTAAGATAAGGCGGATTCAGAGTTAAGCAAACAGCGTAACCCTTCTCTGAACTTTCGCTATGCCTATAGAGCGAGACGCGCGTGACTAGACCAGCCTATTATAGAGTCACGAGATCTGAATTCCGTGCATGCGTAATTGGTAATTCACGCGAGCGAGACGCATGCAGTTCAGAGCGACTTATCGCTTTTACCCGTTGTTGACGAACGCGATAATGTTTTCGGCAGCAAAAGTAAAGCAGCGGACCCCAATTCGCCACGGCTGGCGCAATGGAGCCTAATTTAACGCAAACGCGGGAGATGGCGGCTCCGATACCTAAGCGAAATCTGAAGTCGTAGCGTGCAGCACTGGTCGCCGTATGGCGCTGTCGAGAGCGGCGCCCGTCTGAAGAGCGCAGATAGAAATTTATCTGGGAGCTGTGAAGGGCGCGCCTGTCAGCCCCGAAATATTAGCCTACCGCGTACATCGGGTCTAATTGCACACACTTACTTCCTTGCTAGAATAAAACCACACAAAAATATAGTAAATTGTCCTGCTCGCTTGCACCTTTGCATTAATTGCATGTATCATCATAACTGTAAAATGCAGGCTGTTCACCCTTGTTGGTGTTAGACTGGTGGCTGCTGATAAAACCCGTTTGCTCTACTGACGTCAACCTCCCGGTTAGCTCAGTTGGAAGAGCGCTCCATTGGAAATGGAGAGGTCCCTGGTTCGATACCAGGACCAGACGGATTTTTTCGGTCGCAGCACCAGTCACCTAGCTGTGTTTTGAGATTTGTGTTTGCTTTTTTCGTCACCCTTGCTCGCCTTCTTCAGGAAATAATTATCGTAATTCTTGTCGAGCTTCGCTTGCACCTTTGCATTAATTGCATTAACCATCATAACCTTAAAATTCAGGGCGTTCACCGTTGTTGGTGTCAGACTGGTCGGCTGCTGATAAAACCCGTTTGCTCCACTGATGTCTAACTTCCGGTTAGTTAAGTTTGTCGAGCGCTCCACTGAAAAAGCAGAGGTCCACGGTTCGATACGTGGAGCCAGGCGGATTATTTCGGTCACGCACCAGTCGCCTAGCGGTGTTTTGGAGATTTGTGTTTGTCCCTTTTGCTCCTTCTCCGGGGATTACTATCGTCATTCTTGTCTAGCGCGGGTGCAGATTTATATTAATTGTGTTAAAATCATAACCTTAAAATGCAGGCCCTTCACCCTTGTTAGTGTTAGACTGGTGGCTGCTGATAAAAACCGTTTGCTCTACAGACGTGCAACTGTCGGTTAGCTCAGTCGGTAGAGGGCTCCACAAGTAATGGAGGGGTCTCTGGTTCGACACCAGGACCAGTCTGATTCATTTCGGTCGCGCACCAGTCACCGAGCTCTCCTTGGAGATTTGTGTTTTGTTATTTGTCTCCCCTGTTCCCCTTCTGCAGGGATTATTACCAACATTCTTGTCTGAGCTCGCTTGCACCTTTGCACTATTTTCATTGTCATCATAAAAAATGAAGTGTATAGCGGTAGGCCAAACGTTACCGAAATTACGTCTCATGTCCCGCCATCTTTTTTCTCATGAAATAGATAAAGGAGGAGAGAGAGGGTTAAGGTAATACTTTCAGTGTTCCGTGCGTAGTTAACTCTTGCCACATCGTAAAATACAAATAGCACGCTGGGCGTTCTACTATTCAGAACTTCACCATCCACAAGTTCTGTCTAGTTGCATCAGTGTAAAAGCGCTCCTCAGCTGTGGCAGCGAATAACAGCGTCGGCAGATATTTGGTGTTGTCAATCTCACAACATTCAAGAAACGGTAAGCAAAACAGAGAATTTTCATGGCGTGCAAGGTCGCGGCGTTGGCTCCCTCAAAAGATTTCGCCCCAGGAGACATCTGGAGAAGTGAAGAAAACAGATAGGGTTTTCAAAACTGTTTCCAAATTCTTCAACCACAAAATACAGTGTCCGCAAGAAAGGTCGGAGACTGGAAAATGCGTTTATCTTTGATTTGGAAGCCGCCGAGAAGCTGAATCGCTATCTACTGCCTGCAGAAGTGTCACAACTAAAACAACCAATTCAATTAAAAAGCCGCTCTATAGAGTCCCATGAAAAAAAGAAAACAAGCCGAAATAAGATAAGCGGTTATCACTGATGTTTGTATTGGGATTCGAACGGCGTGCTGCACACCCGACGATCCAAGACCATCCCCAGCTGACAGTAACGAGTGCAGCGAGAGGATGCAAAGCTTTCGGCCAAAAACACGCGGCATGCCCTCCTCACCAGGAACGCTGCCGGCTATTAATGCTCCTTCCTTCTTCCGTGGCGAGAAAAGAGATGAGTCAGGTACTCAAACCGAAAAATATAACGTTTCGGTTACGGTCACACTTACCGTTTCCTGCTGATATCGCTGTCGTTTCGGGTTTTTACGGTTTTAATTTTTACGCTGTTGGTTACCGGTTACACGTTCCTAAAAACCGGTTTATTTCCTTTCTCCAATAATATGTTTTACTGAAAAGCTAGACAGCCGTTTTATATTAAACGAATAAAAGTATTCCACGATATCCTTCAACGGGAAATTCAAGGAACTTAGAAACGTCTTAGCATTTCTTATTGGTAAAAAGTCGTACTTGTTTCTAGTTCCAACGCTTGTTCACTACATCTACTGGCATTATATTGTTTGATACCCGAGCATACATGTTACTTCCGCTTATTAGAGGATTATCGCATTCTATACACTGAAATAAAAATAATCATCGCTACTTTGTTGTTCGACAGCCTTTGTTGCCAACCTTCAGAAAGTTGTCACTAGGTGCTGGAAGAACCATTGGCACTTTCCTCGGTATAATTTATGGGGAATCAAATTCGGCACTTTACGCAAAAGTTTACCTCGCTGTACCCATTTAATAAAGTTGCTTCCCAGCAGATCCGACTGTCCGTGCTACATATGCGTCATAGGTCCCTTCTGTTGATGACTTGCTGAGCCGCCACGCGTGCCAAGACTGAATGCCAGGGAAGGCGCGCACCGTCAGCCACTCTTCTTTTTTTTTCACGATACCGAACAACCTCATTTCCGTCCAGATACACAAGATGCATTCGTTTCAGTTTCTTTGATAGAACGCTCACCATTATCCTGGCCGTCTAAATTGCGCTTATTGAACGTTCTCACAGGTTGTTCAGTGTGGCCTGGTGCTTCACGAGTCCGCCAACGCCGTCACATGCGCTTTTCCCATGTCCAGATGCAGAATATACCCACTGGGCTTGTGGGCAATCGTCCTTTGCAGACTGGTGAAGCTGGTAGCGATTCTCGAAATGACTGGCGGCCCCGTCACTTACCTACAAGTATACCGCAATGTTGTCTTCAACCCACTCCTTCACTTTTTCTAGAGCCAAGCAAGCGTGAGCGGCGTTGTGACACAGGCCCTCGCTGATGATGGCAAAGCTGTTTGTACATTTTCTTGTCGTCACGACACATGTAAATATCGAAACTCATTTTTTTTTCCAGTGGTATGCTTGCACTTTGTCAGGAAGCACGATGGTCAAGTTTTCAACAAAGTCAAAATGAAAAACAATGCCACATACGACGTGAGGGTTGGAGTTGTTTGCAAAATTTGATCAAGTCTTCCTGAATCGAAAGGGACATTCGGTTGGATATACGCTGTGATTATAGTCAGTTTCGTTTTCCCAAGTCCTACTGTGGCACAGACATATTCATTTGTTGGATGGGGAGCAATAATGTGCTCGACTACTGTAACGTCAGTTCGACATCCGAGGAATAACCTACTTTGTTCCCCGCCTCTTTCGGAATGATATAGTTGATAGTTATTTAGACGAAATGAGTCAGCAACTCTTGACTCGGAAATAGTAATAAGTGGAAATTGATGTTCCCTAATTAGCTGACGGAAATCAGATAGCTTTGAGCAAAGTCCACGTGCGTTCCACTGAAATAGTGTGCAAGATTTAAAATTTTGTAAGGATGACATAATGATAATAAAAAAAATAAAAATAATGTGAAGGCCAAGTGTTTTAACCACACCATGTCTCAATAATGGGTAGGAAAGAGTCCATGATCTTAAGGGCAATTAACGCGTAGGGGGATGTAAAGCGCTGAAGAATTTTGCGGATTACTTCAGAGATGGATTTAAGGAGAGCTCCAATGCCCTCGGATTTTTCGGCTGGTGCAGATACCTTGGAAGCTTGCGTGGGCTTGTCACCGAAAGGTTGACTCTGATGCAGGTTTGCTTGCTTGGGGGGTTCTTCACCTGTGTTGTTTGGCACGGCATTTGGATGTTGAGTAGGGTTTGCCTTGCTTCGTCTTGGTTCCCCTTGTAGCGCTGCTGTGTACGTTTTCTGAGGAGTGGAGCTACAGGGAGCTGTTGGGACTTGTAGAACTGTTGTTGACGGTGTCTGAGGAGTGCCACACGATGGAATTGTTGCAAGTTGGTTTGAATCACGTGTAGAGCCAGATATTGACGAGGTTGTCTTAGTTTGTTGGACATTGCGGTTACCGGGCTCGTTTTTCCTAGGGAAATATTCCACTGTAGGCTTCGAGTATATTCCAGAGCAAACTACTGTACGTGCTGTGATGTAGTCTACTTTCTTCTCCATCTGATATTGTTTTATTGCGCACTCCCGCTTCCAGTTCGGACATTCTGTAGATGTGAAAGGATGTGCTTCTCCGCAGTTTGCGCACTTAGGGTCTTCTTTGCATTGTTCCGTGGTGTGGCTTTCGCTTGCACATTTGCTGCACCTTGCAGAACGACGACACACCGCTGGGCGATGGCCAAAGCTTCCGCATTTAGAGCACTGGATAGGGCGATCCTTGAAAGGCGTCACAGGGTATCTTACATGTGCTAGCGTTACGTGCGTCGGTAAGCATGGGGATAAAAATACGATTCGTACAGCTTCTGTGCTCCCCAGGCGTCGGGCATTCGATATGGGGCAGCTTGCTTGTAACGATGTATTGAGATGAGCGTCTGTTATGTCAGAAGAGACGTTCTTGATGATACCGACAACAGAGGAGCTATTCCGTGGTTCATAAGGCGTGACCGGAATTCCGCAGATGCTGCTAAGACGGAGAAGTGCGTTGGTTGATTGACCATTTCGAGTATCGACAGCGATGAGATTTAGGCGTAGATTATATCGTATGAGTATGACGCCTTCGGGAATGATTTCATCGAGGGCTTTGGAAAGTTTTACACTACTCAGTTTTGTCAGCACAGTTTCTGGAGTTTTAGGCGCCAACATGACGGTTAGACCAGTCTGGCGTTGTGGTTGAGACAGGATGGTGTCATCTGTTGAGTTGGAGCTGTTGCCGTTCTGGTGTCCTTTCTTTCGTTTATGGCTCTTTCTGCTGCTCACCGTTTTGAAATCTGCGTCCAAAGATTCAGCATCGTTGGGAGCGTTGCCTTCTTCGATTAGTTCATCTATCGAGGTTTCTGTAGCTGAGTCGTCATGACTGGTCTCTGCGTCCGATTGATTGGTTTCCATTCGAATGCCAGGTTGGTCGGCCATGTTAGTTGAGTCGATGTGGAGCCCCAAGCCTGGGACGGCTTGACGGGGTGGCCCACCTTATGTTCTGGTGAAGGGATATTCTCGTTGCTGATTATGTTAAGGATCCGAAAAAGGTTTTCGTCTTGTCCTGCCGGTGGTAATGCAAAATTAGGCCAGATTCCTCGGAGCGAGATACGCAGATATCCTTTGGCTGTACTTCTTCGTCGTTTTCGCCCTCAGATGATGTGTATTCTACTTGTTCCCATCGATTCATCCTATTCCACTGGTCTAATGCTATTTTTCCATTTACAAGTGTATTACATTGTATTAGGATCCTCTAGTGTCTCCACTTAGTAGCCCCATCCTCCTCGCTGTCTTTTTTCAATAATGCACTACAAACTATGTAAATTGCATTTTACCTTGTACCACCCTACTAAAGTTTCCAATAGAAACTCGTAGAATTTCCAAATAAACAAATAAATAAATAACTACTGTTCAAGTCGCATCGAATATCCCACAGTGCGCAGTGCTTGGCCCTCTACAATTTTTGGTTTGAATTAATGACTTGGTGCATAACTTGTCGTCTTCTATTTGCTTCTTTGCTGATGATTACGTAATATACATGAAAATAACCGACAAATCTGACACTATTCTGCGACAATCTTACCTTATTCGTCTATCACTGTAATGTAACCGGTGGCCTATGGAACTAAACACTGAGAAATGTGAATATGTGAGAGTGTCTTCTGCTCAATCGGTGTGCCATACTTATCATCTTATTATAAATTCTCTCGCTTCAGTGTCTGTTCACAAATATATTTGTGTTGTTATAACCTGTTACCTTTCTTGGAAGATTCATTTTGAATATAGAACTAAGAGTGCTAACTGTATGTTAGGATACTTAAAAATAAATTCCTTTCTCGCTCCGTCTTTATTAAAACTAAGCATGTAGAAAACCCTATTCCGTCCAAAATTGGAATATGCTGCTGCTGTGTTGGATCCGCTCACTCGTCACTAATTGCTCTTATTGAATCCATCCAAAACCGCTCAGCTCGTTTTGTATTAGAAAACTATTATCGCACTGCCAGCATTTCTGCCATGAAAGATATTTTAGGTCTTTCATTATTAATTCACCGCCGAAAAATAGCTCGCTTGTGTTTTTTTATAAAATATTTCATCTAAATGCTACCCGTCTTCATAAACTAATTACTCCACCAATCTACAAACCTGCTTGCATTGATCATAGCCATAAGGTTGGTGTTCCGAATTTAAGAACTTTATTATTTCAATAATCTTTTATGACAAAAACATCTATAAACTGGAACCACCTTCCCGCCTTGATTGCTAACATAACTGACATTGTTTGTTAAAACATGCTATTACTAATATGAGCACTTCATAGTGAATATTTTACAGCTCTCTCCCCTCTTCAATATACTTACCTTGAGAATGTTTGAAAGAAATAAACATACATATTACCCTGAAGGCGACACGTTGTAGATACATGTAGCGATTGTAGGAGTGTGCCAGATTTAGAAATATACTTTTTATTATAGGCACCGACCACTGATTCCAACTTATTCTTAATCCTAAAGTTAGATTGAACGGAAATATATTACCAGATGCACCACTCGCTGACGGTAACTCAGTCAAATGGCCACAATATTTCAAGATCTCTCTTCGAGGTCATTCGTGGGGAAAAACTAATATTTTTTTTTCGGTTAATGTCGGTTAATATCGGTTACCGGTAAATGATTTACGGTTAAGGTTACGGCTTTTTATAAATTTAAAATAACGTTTTCGTTATGGTTATGGTTACTGAAAAAAGTTCGTTCCTACACGGTTTTCGGTTTCGGTTACGGTTTCGGTTTGAGTTCCTGTATAGAGTGTGGTGCAGGATGCCACACGGTACATTATACACAAATTTAGGAAAATAAAAAAAAGCAAAAACATTGTAGATGGTCTGCACCAGAACCCCACTCATGATCCAAGGTGAGCGATGACGAGATATCTCTATCTCTTGAGTTTTGTCCCAAAAATGGACAAGGCTGTTCCAGAAAAAACCCAAGCAAGAAAGACGTAATTTGTGTATTGGTAAACAAAAGAAAACAACACATTCCCAAGCCCGTTATGAAACGATCAATCCGAGAAGCATTTCTAGTGTTTAAAAGTGAATAACTCGAATCCAAGAATGGCTTCACTAAGTTTCACTCATTGCGACTACGGTGGGTCAAGTGTGCGTCCCAGAAAGAAGTTTTTGTATCTACAGGGTGTCACAAAACAATTTACAGGGTTTTCTTTTTTTGCCGCAAAAATAAACTAGGCATCGCCGAAAACTCATTCTCCGCCCAAAGGTAGCGCAAGAGATCTCAACCAGATGCCAAAGTTTCAGCCCGATCCGATGCCTTATTCAAAATTTTTAAGTGATTTTCTGATAATTTCAATGGGAAAATGGAGCCCATTTTTGCCCGTTTTCGGTTTCGGGTGTTATAGAGCCCCATGTATTAGTAAATTCCATCGGCCGCCATTTTCCCATTGAAATTTTCAAAAAATCACTTATAACTTTTTATTAAGTTATCGGATCGGTCTGAAACTTTGGCATCTGGTTGTGACCTCTAGCGCTACCTTTGGGCGGAGAACAAGCGTTCGGCAATGCCTAGTTTATTTTTGCGGTAAAAATAACGTGTAAATTTTTGTTCTGTGACACCCTGTATATACTGCGCAAAGTCCGAGCTTTGGGTAGCAGCTCTTGAAAGCGTTGTCGGTAAAAGCGTCAGCATTTCTGACTCACGTACAGTTGTACTCAGCCAGCAAAAAATGCCAACTGGACAATGGCGAGTTGCCCTAAGGATTGCAATTTTACGGTCGAACGGCTTGAAATTCCAGAAGCAGAGCTTTTGGCCGTTGCGTGGAAATCTGATCACCTTATTAAAAGCTTCAAATTTGGTGGTATTTATAAAATAACTTCAGACACCGCCAGGAAGGTGGATATTTTATAATCATATAAGGTAAGTTCAAAGAAAGGCGATGTACGCGAAATAACTTTGCGAAGAAAGGAATGCCTTGTGCTACATTTTTATTTTGCGGACAATTGAACCATTTTGCTTTCCAATGAAGTCCAGGCCTACCACTGGCACAAAAAGCACGCTTCAGTGTTATTATGCGTCGACAACTTTGAAATCCACACGCAGCTTTGCCGCTATCAGAAAAAATGTGTCACAAATCTGCCCACGCCTGCTTTCCACACGGAAAAGTCACGGAGTGGGTCAATGACAAAGCTCTTCTTTACTGGGAAGTTACTTATGTAAGCGATGGAGCAGCGAGCCACTTTAAGGGGCCCTGCAATCATATTTAAGCGTCTACCTTTTTTGCGGTTTCCACGTCCCTCGGGGTACGGGCAAGCCAGCGGGCACGGAGAGAGTAACTAAATATTGCCGCGAGCGTAGCTGACCAAGTAGGCAGCGCGCCCGTGGCCTAACGGTTATCGCCCTTACCTTCAACGCAGAAGGTCAGGGTTCGATTCCTGGCCGAGGCTACACATTTTTGTTGAGGCTGTAATTTGATGTTCCGGTTAAATTCGAGAACCGTCTTGCTGATTCGAGTTTAGAATGTTCTACGCGCGGAACCTTCTACGCTGAATGATACAGATTGCCCATGCGCGTACAAAAGAGGCTCCGCGTGGCAAGCCGGAGTCAGTTTCGCCCCAGCGTTCGACTCTAATCTTATGGCGACTTCGACGCCCGTGACGCTCTGCTGTTATCTTCTGTTTCCTTTTTTTATTTTTGGGCACAAGTTTGCCCAATTAAACGTTTAGTTTACTCAGTCATTTGCCGCCTCATCACTTGTCATTCGTGAAATTTTGGTGGAGGTGCGGGGTATGAAACCCGTGCAGCGTACCCCTACAAGAACACGTTCTGCAAGCCCGACTCCCCGACAACCTTCCGTTGAAGGCTCGGAGCATCGCGCCAGCCACCGACTTCAGAGACAAGCTCCTGAACTCGGACCACTCCCGGCGAGAAGAAGGCAAACGATAACGATGATGGCTTCATCGGCGACGCAGATCCACAGCAGCACCCGGCGCTGTTTACCTGCCCCGTCATTCCACGAAGCCCGACTCCCTTCCACGGCAAGGTCTCCGAGGACGTGGAAGACTGGATCAGGACTACCAACGTGTCGCCCGACATAACGGATGTACTACGGAACAGTGCCTCTAGAACCTCTACTTTTCGCTGGAGGGCACAGCGAGGGACTGGTATGAGAACCACGAGGCTTCCCTTACATCGTGGGATACCTGCCATTGCTGAACTTAAGCGAACATTGGTAAGCCAGCATCGACAACAGCGGGCTGAGGACCTTCTGCACACAGGACCCAAGGCCACAACGAAAGCGTTACCAGCTTCTTTGAGGACCTGCTACGCCTCAGTGCCCACGCCGACCCTATGGCCAGCGAGGAAAAGGAGCTGCGCGTCCTGATGAGGGGCGTAGAAGAGCGAAATCTTCGGCGGCCTTGTTTGTCATCCCCCGCTGACAGTAGCTGAATTTGTCGCTGAAGTCAAGAACATGGAGTGGGCTTGATCCGAACCACTACAATCGTCTCTCCGGCTCCCATGCTGCTTCGGCGATTGCATCGTCGCCACTTGACCTGGGCAGCCTTGGTGTCGACAACCTTCGCCAGATAATCCGCGACGTCGTTCGGGAAGAAATCAGGAAGGTTCTGTCCACTGCCGATCGCCCTGCTTCGGCTTTCTATGACGGAGAGTAGTGCGAGGAGGAGGTGCAGTGAGCCTTCCAGCAGGGGCTCCCGTCAACCTGCCACCACCGGAACAACCGACGGTGAGCTACGCTGCCATGGCTCGACGACCGCCACCTGCTGCCCGTCAACCTCCTGCGCCGCAACAACGAGACGCACCAGCACAGCTGTACCCCCGACGTCTCGACGATCGACCTCAGTACGTCCAGGCGAGAACAACCGGCGTCCAGGAAGACTGACGTGTGGCGGACGGCCGATCGATGGCCCCTGTGCTACCACTGCGGTGAAGCAGACCACATCTACCGACGATGGCCCTACCGCCAGCTGGGCCTACGAGGGTTTGCGCTCAACGACCCTCGACCACGTCTTGAAGAGCGACTTCGGGACATCAAGGACTACCTCAGCCGCTCTTCATCTCCTGGAGTCGTCTCTCCTGCCGGTATTCTGTTCACCATCTCGCCGACGCTCGCCCTCGCCCTTCCGCCGGTCTCGCCGAGACAGCCTGTCACCCATCGCGTCCCGTCGGGAAAACTAGGCGCGGCAATGCCGGGAGGTGGTGTTGCCGAAGACGAAACGATGCCAAGATCCTCCAAGATCGTCGGAGCTCTTCCACTCTAACGCCGCAACGCCCCGAAACGACGTTTCTGTAACAGTGTCGAATAACCTCAACGTTATCATCGACGGCCACGACGCGACGGCACTCGTCAACACCGGAGCAGACTACTCCGTTTTGAGTGGGAGACTCTCTCGTCGCCTTCGGAACGTTATGACGTCGTGGGACGGACCACAGATACGAACCGCCGGCGGACATCTCATCACGCCTGTCGGCAGGCGCACTGCTCGCGTTGAGATCCACGGTGAAATCTGCCCTGTCAAGTTGGTTATTCTGCAAGACTGTTCGAGAGACGTCATTCAAGGAATGGACTTCTTGTGTGAATGCAGCGCCATCATCGAAATTGCGGAGAAGAAGCTGACGCTTTGGGAAACCTGTTCCGTCGGCGGAAGATCCCAAAGCGACGTTTGGTGCACGGTGCGAGTCCTTACCAGAAGCGTAAACCTGCCGTCGCAGTCGAGTGTCTTTGTCCCCGTCGGGACCGGAGAAGCCACCTGCGGGCTAACACTGTTGGAAGGAAGCGTTCAACTTCTCCTTGGACGAGGGATTGGGGTTGCAAGAGGCGTAACTGAGCTCCAGGACGGCCGTACCGGAGCCCTTGTCACCAACTTCCGACAAGAGTAGCAGCACCTTACAAAGGGTACAGCTGTGGGCTACGTCGAGGAAATTCAGGACTCGGCCGCGATCACCGTGATCTCAGAAGACGCCTCTCCGACGCAGCACAACGGGACCACGCCGTCAGAGCTCGACATCGACCCATCCCTCCCAGCCCCACAACGACGACAGCTGACTGAGCGTTCTCGCTGAGTTCAGTGGAGTGCTTCGCCATATCGTCAAGGCTCCGTCAAACAGCGGTTGCGAAGCATCGAATTGTAACTGACGATGACATGCCCCCTATTCACCAGTCGCCGTACCGAATTTCGGTGAGGGAGAGGGAAACCATTCAGAAACAAGTTCAAGAAATGCTTGACGACGATATTATCCAGCCTTCAAGCAGTCCGTGGGCCTCTCCAGTCGTGCTGGAGAAGAAGAAGGACGGAACTCCTAGGTTCTGCGTGGACTACAGACGGCTGAACGCTATTACAAAGAAAGATGTCTATCCGCTTCCCCGCATAGATGACACTCTTGACCGTTTACGCCACACCCGATACTTTTCGTCGATGGACTTGAAGAGCGGCTACTGGCAGATTAAGGTAGATGAACGGGACCGCGAGAAGGCAGCCTTTGTCACGCCCGATGGACTCTACGAGTTTAAGATAATGCCCTTCGGACTCTGTAGAACGCCGGCGACTTTCCAGCGGGTCATGAATGCCGTACTAACGGGACTGAAGTGGCAGAGCTGCCTCGTTTACCTGGATGACGTCGTGGTTTTTTCGCAGGACTTCGACGAGCGCTTGCCAAACGGCTTGGGGCCGTGCTCCATGCCATCAAGACCGCAGGGCTCACACTCAAGCCAACGAGGCGCCGCTTCGCCTACGGCGAACTTAAGTTCCTCGGCCATGTCGTCAGTAGCGAAGGAGTACGTTCTGACCCGCGAAGACATCCGCCATAGCCGAATTTCTTCGCCATCGTACAGAAAGCCATCCGCAGATTCCTGGGACTGTGCGCGTGCTACAGGCGCTTCGTTCAGGATTTCGCGAAAATTTCGGCGCCCCTGACACATCTTACGAAAGACGCCCTGAAGTTTCACTAGGCGGAAGATCAAGAACGCGCGTTCGACGAACTGAAACAAAGACTTCCAGACACCTCCGATCCTCGGACATTTCGACCAGCACGCCGAAACCGAAATTCCCACGGACGCAAGTAACTCCGGACTTGGCGCGGTATTGGTACAGCTACAGGAAGGCACGGAGCAGTCATTGCCAACGCAAGTCGCACACTGTCAAAGGCGGAGCTATGTTACTCCACGACGGAAAAAGAATGTTTCACGGTTCTACGGGCGATCACAAAGTTTCGTCCGTACATATACAGGAACCCGTTCCGGGTGGTCACAGACCACCACTCACGCTGTTGGCTTGCATAACCTCAAAGACCCTTCAGGACGCACTGGCTTGATGGAGCCTTCGACTGCAAGAATTCGACATGGCTGTGGTCTACAAGTCAGGACGGAAACATAGTGACGCCGACTGCCTGTCAGAACCCCCATCGAAACGCTGGCTGTACCGACGTGGCTGACGACGAGTGTTTTCTAGGTGCCGTGGACACCGACGACGGCAAGACTTCAACGAGGCGATTCGGAGCTCCGCGCCCCGGTCGAGCATCTAGAAGAGCGAGAAGTGCACCGTTCCTCGTGTCTTCTCACGAGCCTACCGACCTTCGCTATTCGAGAGTGTACTTTATAAGAAAAATTTCGGAACCAGTAATTCGCCGTGGCTTCTGTTAGTCCCTACCAGCATTCGAGAATAAATTTTTCAAGCCTGCCACGACGACCCGACTCCAGGACACCTCGGTTACAGCCGGACACTAGCCCGAATACGTGAAAAATACTACTGGCCCAAGCTTCCGAAGACCGTCCATCTCTACACGCGATCGTGCCATGAGTGCCAGAGACGCAAGAAACCGCCGTCAAACCCAGCAGGTCGCCTTCAGCCGATTAGCCTCCAGCCAAACCGTTCCAGCAAATCGGAATAGATTTGCCGGTCCTTTTCCACCATCGACGTTGGGAAACCGCTGGATAATCGTCGCCACAGATTATCTTACACGTTACGCCGAGACGAAAGCCCTTCCGTCAGGGATTGCTGTCGAAGTCGCCAGGTTCTTCATCGAGTCCATCGTCCTCGGCATGGCGCTCCCGAAGTCCTGATCACAGACCGAGGGTCAGCGTTCAGGGCGCAGTTGACCCAGATGTCCTTCGTCTAAGCCAGACGGACCACCGTCGGACAACTGCACTACCATCCGCAGACAAATGGGTTGACGGAGCGTCTCAACAAGACCATCGCCGACATGATCTCCATGTACGTCGACGTGGAGCACAAGACATGGGACGAGGTATTGCCAAGTACGTCACATTTGCCTACAATACGGCTGTACAAGAGACGACAGGAGTGACGCCCTTCCAACTGGTGTATGGCCGGAAGGTGACGACTATGCTGGACTCTACGTTGCCGCACGAGCCTGTCGACGACGGAAGCGATGACGCAGAGTGGTTGCTCAACGGGCAGAAGAGTCCGTCAGCTGAGCTAAACTACGAAATCAAGACCAACAACGTGTCGACGTTGGCCGATACAATATTCGCCGGCGCGACGTCACTTTGATCTCGGGGACGAAGTATGGGTCTGGACACCAATTCGGTGACGTGGGCTCAGCGAGAGCTTCTGAAGCTACTTTGGACCCTACAAGGTTCTTCGCCGTCTCGGGGACCTAAACTGCGAGTGCTTCCCGACGGAACTAGACCATCAAGACGACGCCAACCACGACCCGAAGTAGTCCACGTCGTGCGCCTCAAACCGTATTACGAACGATGAAACTTCCGAGACTCAAGCTGTGAACTGTGAACTGCGGCTCGCGGTTCTGCTGTCCTTTTGTTTTGAATTTGTTTTGTTTTTTCGTTTTGTGCGGCATCGAGACGATGCACTTTTTTAAAGGGGGGAATAATGCCACGAGCGTAGCTGACCAAGTAGGCAGCGCGCGCTGTGGCCCTAACAGGTTATCGCGCTTGCCTTCTATGCAAAAGGCCAGGGTTCGATTTCTGGCCGCGGCTACACATTTTTGTTGAGGCTGTGATG